>PVHX01026576.1:0-20621 GCA_004024805.1 Geosciurus inauris
CATCCATCTATCCATGCATCTATCCAACTACTCACCCACCCACCCATCCATCCATCCATTCATCCACTCATCTCCTCATCCATCCACCTACTCCCACCCACTCATCTATCCATTCATCATCCCTCCAGTCATCCATTCATCTATCCATCAATCTGTCCATCCACCTACCCACTCACCCACTCATCCTCCACCCACCCATCCACCCACCTACCCACCCATCCATCCATCCATCCACCCATCCACTTACTCACTCACCCATCCATCCATCCAACCATCCATCCACTCATCCATCCATCCATCCTTTGTTCAGGAAAACAGCTTTTAAATAAGTAAACAGATTAATAAAGCAAGTCCCTGTGGGATTACTGCCATGGGGCTGAGAGTGGAGCAACGTGAGACCTGACGGTTGGGAGGCCCCTCAGAGTACAGGATGTGAAGGGATTCGAGGTGGCACAGCGGGCGGCCTCACAAAAGGGGCCAGTGCCTGCACTGACACTTCTCACAGTCTGGGAGGAGGGGCAGGGCTTGGGTGGATTAAGAGCCTGTCTCCTGTCTACTCTGCCTATGTGTCCCTCCCTCTCTTGTGGCTTGAGTGGACACAGCACCTGAGCAATCCCATGGGGATCTGACCCTCCAGTCAAGTGCCCTCCCAAGAGTGGAGCCAGCAGGGAAGGCCCTGAAGATGGTGCTGGGCTGTCCCCAAAGGACAAGGTGCAACCCAGCAGAGAAGCCTGGAGCAAGGCCACCAAATGCAGGCCTGTGCTCACTGCACAGAAAGCCCACGTCATTAGCCACCGCAGCCTTTGTGAGCCCTTGCATCCTCAATACCACAAGCTAGTGGAGAGAGTGAGACCTGGCCTCCTCATGGGGAGACCGGAGGAGTCCAGAGCAGGTGGGCGTGGGAGGATCCTTCAGTAGCCCTGAAAAGTGCTCCAGGAAACCCGTGGATATCAGAATTCAAGGATGCTGCATCCCTGATGTAAACTGGGGTATTTGCGTAGTGTATGGACAGCCTCCTGTATACTTTACATCATTTCCAGATGATTTACAATACTCAGTGCAATGTAAATGTGGCATAAATGGTGTTTACGCTGTGTTGCTCATGGAACGAGTGGAGGTGTGCAGTGCAGACTCAGTCTTCCTAGGTCTACATCGTACCCAGCGACAATGAACATGCTTTTGAATATTTTCCACCTGAGGGTAGGTGAGCCTGCAATGCAGAGCCCATGGATATGGAGGCCAACTGTCTTAAAGGCCACTTCCACTACACCCCTGGTCCTCTTCACTGGCATGCGTGACTTGAGACACCCTGTTGGAAAATGGTGTGCTTAAGGGCCCACTCTGGCTTGGACCCTTGAAGAAAGTGACTCTTCTGGCCCAGCAGGACAGGCTGTCCCTTCCCTGGAGCTGTGTTTGCAGCACAGAGGTCCAGTGTCATTGGGCTGAGCCTGGAGGGGCTCAGCTCTTCTTCCTGTCCCTGGGAAGCTGTCTTGAGAATCCATCTCTCAGGCACTTGCGGTTGAGCACAGGTGTGGTACTGCAGGGAGGCATAGGAGGCCAGCCGTGAGCTGTGGGGCTGGGAGGTGGCCCAGCTTTGGCACTGTTTGTCCAGGGGACTCATGGTGGAGAGGTGGCCTTGGGTGCTGGAGCGCCTGTCCCCTGGAGCACATGAGGGAGGCTTTGCGGAGAAGGGCCATGACACTAATTAAGGCTAAAGTGATTAGGACATCCTCCTTCAGTGTCATGGCCTTTACATCAGCGATTGCCATAATAGTGAGACACCTGTGGTCGTGCACATTGTAATGATTATTTTTGTAATACTAAGTTAGAGGAATTTTTAGCAATAGATCAATTTGAAAGAAATTGAAATAGTTTTCCAGTGAGGAACTCCACTGAATTAAATAAAAAACGTGGTTGCGTGCATGTGTGCTTGTGTGTATGCCTGAGTTTGTGTGTGTGTACATGTGTGCACATGTGTATATGTGTCTGTGTGTGTGCATGCCTGTGTTTGCGCATGTGTGTGAGTGTGTGTGCATGTGCATGTGTATGTGTTTGTGCATGTGTACATGTTTGTGTGTGCATGTGTGCATGTCTGTGCTTGTGCAGGTGTGTACATGTGTGTATGCCTGTGTTTGTGTGTGTGAGTGTGCATGCATGCATGTGAGCATGTGTGCATATTTGTGCATGTGTGTGCATGTGTGTATGCCTCTTGTGTGCATGTATGAGTGTGTAAGTGTGTGTGTGTGTTTGCGTGTGTATGTGTGTGTGCACATGCACATATGCTTGCATGAGCAGGATGGTCACTCTTCCTATCCCTTGACCAGGAACTACCTAAGTGTCAGTGGACAGACAGAGCAGACTATCTGTGGAGACACCTATGGAAAAAGGTGACTTCTATGACATGGAATCTCAGATGTTGGGTCTCAAGTGTTCCCAGGACTGAAGGGCTCAAAGAACACCTAACAGGACAACATGAGGACAGGATGAACCTCTGCTCTGAGGGTCCAGCTGTCCCCAGGCCACTAGCTTAGTGCAACTGGCAGCAGAGGAAGTTCTGGTTCTGGTGCACGTGAACTGGGAGCAGGGAGGTAAGGGCAGAGCTGGAGCCTCCTGCCTCTCCACAGCCACTGCTCCTCGGGCTGCTGCTCCTTGTGGCCAGACATCCCAGCCCCCTCAGCCTCCAGTGGCCACGTGGCCTTCCTCCTCCTCTCTGGCTGCACCTCATCTAGCCAACAGGTGACGGAGCTCCTAAGAAAGTGCTCAGCTTCTGCCCTGTCCTCCCACCCTCGGCGCCTCATCCCTACCTCTCACTCAGGCCTGGACCACATGCTCCCACCTCCAGCCTCTACCCCACTCTACTGCATCTGTCCACCTCCTGATGCCACCCGTGTGCATCCTGGCCCCTAGCTCAGCATGTCCAAGCCCAGCTCAAGACCTTCCCCTGGCATGGGAATCATCCCCACTATCCTGCACATGAGTGCCCTGGGCCATCATGTGCTTTACCTCCCCAGCCCTGCCTCCTCAGCCAGCCAACACCAATATGTCCAGTTCTGCACCCTGGACTTCCCTCAGAAACCTGGAGGCATCCTCAGGGCTCCCAGGCCTGTTCCCTCGCTCAGGTGCTCAGGCCACCCCAGGCCAGCACTTGCCCCTCCCCTGTGCCTGCACCTCCTCCAGCTGTTCATGACATCCTGCTTTTTCTGGCTTCCAGACCAGGTCCAGTGCCCTAGGCTGGAGCCTCATGCTCTCTCCTCTAGAGCATGCTACACAAGTTGAACTTTTATGTTGGTTCTGGTGTGTGTGAAGATGTCCACTTGTCCTGTTATGTCGTAAACTCCACAAGGACGGAGATGGAGGCAACTGTAACTGTCATTGCATCCTCATTTCCAGGAATGGAGCTTTCCCTCAGTGAGCATCAACCTGCCCATCCACCCATCCACTCGCCATCCACCACTCCTGCCTCCATCCATTGTCAATCATCCCTCCATCCCTCACCAGCAGGCTTGGGAGCATCAGACCCTGAGAAGCAGGTGGCAGGTGGAGGCATGCCTCAGGAAGGTGACCTGCTGCCCACATGGCAGCTGACAGGAGGAAGATTGGCAGTTGCATGGTGAGGAGGGGGAAGTGCCTTTACCTCTCCAATCCCAAAGAAGGTTCAGATGTGGATCTGAGAGAACTGGGTAGCTGTGGGGGAACAGCTGGGCTATGCATGTCAAGTACCATGCAGACACATCTGCACAGCCAGGCTTTGCTTAGCCATGAAATGCACAAAAATTGTGTCATTGTGTGGCATCTGGAGTGTGTTTGCACAGCTAGGTGGTGGGCCCCACACACCTACCCAGCACAGTTGCAGGTGCTACCCTCTCAGGGACTGGCTACTCCAGCAGCACCATAGACCTGTGAGGAACACATCCCACAGGATCCATGACTGATGGCCATGGTGTCACTGGGTGATAGTGATGTCTAGTAGTGATATTAAGTGACCACTATGTGGTCCATCCTTGGCTGAGACACTGTTATGGGGTACATAGCTGTATGCATTTTAATATGTTTAAAAAACCAACAACTGCACAACAAAAAAGGGCATACAAAAATCATTGTGTGGACTTTGAAAATCATTGCCTTGCCTAAAATGAAATCAGTTCAACCAGCTCAATGGTGCATGTCTGTAATCCCAGTAACTCAGGAGGCTAAAGCAGGAGGATCGCAAGTGGGAGGTGAGCCTCAACAACTTAGTGAAATTCTGTCTTTAAAAAGGGAGAAAGAAAGAGGCGGGTGGCTGAGATGTAGCTTAGACTAGAGTGTCCCTGGGTTCAATCCCCAGTACTGGAAAACAAGATGCAAGTCTAAATGCTTTCTGTCCTGCCTTGTCCAATAGAGACAGTTCCAGGAAAAGAAGGCACACAATCTCAAATGCAAGTGATATGGAGGCAGCCCAAGGCAGAGCAAAGACACACTGGAGATGACACAAGTGGCCCCATGCAGCAGGCCACTTGTCCACATCTCCATGCAGACTTAAAGGTGCATCAATTTAAAGAGAATATGTGCCAGTTTGTGGAGGGGCAAGACCCAGTGTGGTCACTGAGAATCTCTCAGAAAGATGTCAGGGGAAAGAATGACCGTGAGGCCACTCCCCACATACCAAGGGGCCAATGGCATTGGAGAAACCTACTGTCATTAACAACCCACCCCATACGGGCTCAGAGGGTAAGACAAATGAGCCTCAGATAAGCTGCAGTCAAGGTAATGCTGTCCACACTGCATCTCTGCAAGTAGGAATCCCAGGAAGCCAGCCCTCCTGGATGATCCCCTTGAAGAAGGAATGTGGTGACTGAGCCAACACTGGCATGGAAGAAGGAGGAGAAAGGAAGAAATGGGCACGTGAGATGCAGTGGAGGTGAATGTTCAAACAACAGAAGAAAAGGAAACCCATGAAGGTCTTCTCTGAATTAGTTTTAATTAGAGCACATTTCCAACAAAACAGGAGTTCAAATGAGGTGATTAAAACATGATGAGGAGAATATAAAAGGCTCTGGAGACAAACTGAGGTAAGAAGTGCCACAGTCTGCAAACCAGAATATGCAAAATGGTGATGCTGACAGTGATGCCTGGCCAATAAAATGAGACGAACTTGAATCAGTAATACAGAGTCTCCCATCAGAGAAACCCCACTGCTGATTCCCATCAAACACTAACAGAAGTACCAGTTCTTTCTGAATTATCCAAAAAAAGTTAAAGAAAAGAGATTCCTTCCAAACTCATTCTATGGCCCTGAGAGCAAAACCAGAAAAGAAGCACAAAATGAAAGAAAGCAAGCAAGCAAGAAAGAAAGAGAAATAAAGAAAGAAAGAGAAAGAAAGAAAGAAAGAAGGAAAGAAAGAAAGAAAAGAAGGAAGGAAAGAAGGAAGGAAGGAAAAGAAAAAAGAAAGAGAAGAAAAAGAAAAAGAAAACTGCAGGCCAATATTTTTTGATGAACATAGATGCAAAAATCCTCAACAAAATACTAGCAAACGGAATCCAACAGCACATTAACAACACTATTTACCACAATCAAGTGGGATTCATCACAGGAATGCAAGGATGGTTCAACACAGACAAAGCAGCAAATGTGACACAACATGTCAACAGGACAGAGGATAAGACTGTGTGACTATCTCAATGGATGCTGAAAAGGCTCTCAATGAAATTGCATATGATTTCATGATAAAAATGCTGAACAAATTAGATGCAGAAGACTGTACCTCAACATAACAGATGCCATATATTAAAAGCTAATAGCTGACATTATTCCACATGAAGAAAAGCTGAGATTTTCTCACAAAGATCTGGAACAAGACAAGGATAATCACTCTTAACACTTTATTGAACACAGTACTCCAAGTCCTAGCCAAAGCAATCAGGCAAGAAAAAGAAATCAAAAGGCACACAAACTGAAAAGAGGAATTCAAATTTTCACTGATTGCAGGTTACACGAGCTAATCTATAGAACACCCCAAAGACTCCACCAAATTAAAACTAACACACAAATTTAGTGTAGTTGCAGGATACAAACTCAAAGTTCAAAAACCAGTTGCACTGATATATGCTTATCGTGAATTATGATCATGATGATGATCATGATGATGATGATGATGTAGTACCAGGGATCAAACTCAGGAGCACTCAAACACTGAGCCATATCCCTAGCCCTTTTTTGTCTTTTATTTAGAGACAGGGTCTCACTAAATTGCTTAGGGCCTTACCAAGTTGCTGAGGCTGACTTTGAACCTGCAATCCTCCTGCCTCAGCCTCCTGAGCCACTGGGATTATGGGCATGCACCACCACACCCGGCTATAGTGAATTATTTTAAGTAGAAGTCAAGAGCCTGTCCCATTTACAATAGCTACAAAAAACCCCACAAAACTATGAGTAAATTTAACCAAAGAGGTGAAAGAGTTCTAAAATGAAAGTCATAAAAGAAATTGATGAGAACACAAAGAAATGGAAATGCATCCTGTGTTCATGGGTTGGAAGCATCCACATTGATACATGTCCATAGTACACAAAGGGATCAATAGATTCAGCACAATCCTCATTAAAATACCTATGACATTTTTTCCAGAACTAGAAAAAAACAGTCCTAAATTTGGTAAGGAACTACAAAATACTCTGAATAGCCACAGCTATTTTGAGCAGAGGGAAGGAAGCAAGAGGCAGTAGATCGCCTGACCTCAACACAGCACAAACCTTTGTCCTCAGGCCAGCATGGTGCTGGCCTGGAAGGACTCGCAGACCAGAGGAACAGACCTAGAGCCTAGCGTGAACCCATGCATAGATTTTCTTGTCACAGTTGCTAAGAAAATGCACTGGGAAAAAGGTAGCCTTTTTAGTAAGTGGTGCTGGAAAAATCAGATACCCACATGCAGAAGAATGAAGCCATGCTTCTGTCTCTCACTGGTTACAAAGAAAAAATCAACTCAGAACAGATGAAGATTTAGAATGGAGACCCCAAACTATGAAGCTATCAAAGAAAACTCAGAGAAATGCTTCGGGACTTCAGAGTGGAAAGGATTTTTTTGGACAGATCCAAAAACACAGGAAATAAACAAGGACAACAGAATATATCAAACTAAGAGGCTTCCACCTGACGGAGGGAACAATCCTGGAGTGGAGAGACGGCGTCCAGAATGGGGGAAAGTGTTTGCAAACTGTACGTCTGACAAGGGGCTGGTATTCAGAACATGAAAGGAACTTAAATCACTCAGTAGCAAAAAAACAAGCCACTGGACCAAAAAAAAAAAAAAAATGGGCACTGGACCTGGGCAGATCTTCCTCGAAGAAAGAGATGTGACAAAGAGGTACAGGGAAGGTAGGAAGGAAGCACAGCCTCACTGCTCATCAGGGGAAGGTCACTGAGAGCCATGGCAAGAAAGCACCTCGCTTGGAGAGCATGGCTGTTATCAGAGGGCTACACATAGCAGCGCAGAGCTGGGAAGGCCAGCACTGGGAAAAGCGCCTGACTGCAGCTCCAGGGCCCAGGAACCAACAAACACCACAGCAGAAGCTGCAGCCAGGTGCCCCGTGCAGAGGAGCGGGAGAGCACCGGGCTGGCAGTCAGAGCAGGGCCTCCAGGGGCTGGCCACCGACCCTCAGGGGATGTGGTGGGAACAACACTGCCGACCTCGGGGTGACAAAACGTTTTTCAGGTGGGTCATCTAGACTATAAACCTCAAAAAAAGGACCTTGAGATACTGGATTTCTTCTAATTTCACATCTGAGCTTTTCAAAGAACAGTTGGAAAAGCTGAAAAGATCAGCCACAAATGGGAAAAAAATATTTGCAAATTATAGGACTTTCTGTTCTGTATAAGAAAGGACTTGTACAGAACATTTAAAGAACCCGATAGCAATAGATAAAAAGCCACATTTGTTTAAATGGTAAAATATGTAAACAGACATTTCACCAATTAAGATGAAAGATATCCCTCAGGCCGTGAGAAGCTGCTCCAGGTGGTCACTCATCAGGGAAGAGCAGATGACCACAGGGCCCTGCAGTGCCCATACCACATACCCAGGGTGGCCAGGCCAGCATTAGACACTGCTGTGACCCAGGGTCAGTGCGGACAGGAGCAGCAATATGCTCAGGTGCTGTTGGAAAAATTGTAACATTATACAACTACTTGGAAAATTCTTTGGCAATTTTGTATAAAGTAGAAAAAGCCCTTGCTGGGTGGTCTGGTAACATGCCTCTCAGTGTCTGCCTGAGAGGAACTGGAACAAGTCTCAGGTAAAGACCTGGTGTGAGTATTACCTGGGCTTGGGCCATTGGGGCCAGATGCTCCATGGGGGTGAATAAGACAAACAGTGGAATCGAAGGAGAGGCTGCCAGGAGACACCTAGAGGGACTTCCCAGGGAACAGGAGGGCCCTCACGAGAAGGAAGGCTCTATGAAATAATCTATGGGGTGAGGCTTTATTTTCTCTAATTTTCTGATTTTTCTCATGGCCCATGTGTCGTCTTTCACAAAAACTGAACAGCAGAAGGTTCACCAAAGGGAAGGAGCTGGGTGGACACCCCTCCTGACCTTGTCCCACCACAGTGGAGCCTGTGGGTGGGGCAGGGTCTGGGACAGGGACAGCTGGCTGACGTGGAGTTTCCTGGAGGGCTGGCCTCTGGAAGGAGGAACCAGAGAGCAGGCGGGTGCAGTCCCTTCTCCATGTCAGGGATCCTGGCCTGGTCACGCTGAAATGGGGCCTGTCTTGCTCAGGGAGGTGCCTGGGCAGCACCTGTGCTGTCTCTGGAGGGGAGGTCACACCAAGGCCCAAGAGCAGGGAGCTTGGGGCCCTGAAAGCAGCCCAGGATGCTCATGGGCTTTGTCCTGGTCAGCACAGGGTCTGCAGGAGATGGCCTTGGGGATTCAGGCAGAGACTCCACAGTTTCTGCTGCGGTTTCTGTAAAAGCTTGTGTCTGAGCAGGATGGCTGCTGCCTTGTGCCCTGGACCTCTTGCCAGCCAGGGGGTCACCAGTGGGACCAGGGAGCTGCTGCATCCTGCCCCGCCCACCTGGCCTCAGAAGGAAACCTTCTGAACAGCCACCCCTACTGTGGGATCGCTGACCTTGGGCTGCCCTTTCTGGGGACAGTTGTTCTGCATCCCGTGAATGTGTGTGTGTTCACACTCGTGTGCATGTTTACACCTGTGTTTCAGTACACTTGATGCTGCATCTGTGGGAAACTGAAGTCCACTGAGTCAGTGAAAGGGACCCGCCTCCCGGGGCCCAGCTGACTCCCAGCAGCCATCCAAGCCCCAGTGTGTGCTGAGCGGAGTCGGCTCTCAGGCTGGCAGAGGGGTGGCCCTGAGCCGGGAACACTGGGTCCTGCCCAACTCTGCCCAATGCCTGCCCTCCCCTCTCCGCCATCTCCTCTCTCAGTGTGGGGACCCCAGGTTTCTCGTCCACCTCCCCAGGGAGGGCCAGCCTCTGGGCATGGTCCCACATCAGGGCAGGAAGGTGGCTGGGCAGCGTGGGAGGAAGAGCCAATGAGTCAAATTCCTCTGTGGGACGAGACAACATTCCGTTTTATAAGTAGGTCCCATAGTATTAAGACAATCTCCAGAAGAAAAAGCCATAAATCACAAAATAAGATGACAAAATAGAATCAATACAGAGACAGCGGCAGCAAGAGCGCTTAGCGTGGTCTGTGTTTTAGGAAATGGGGGAGACACCTTCATAAAGCTCCCATAAATCACATTCGCTTTAATCGCAGAATCGTAAACAGGATTTATGGCGTCAGTGAGAGGCCTCCTTCAGGATAACACGCTAGCTCGTCTGCTCCTTGGGGGCTGTGTGGGGCAGTCACTGCCAAGGACAGGACCAGGGAGCAGATGCCCAGCCTCCCTCCCTCCTACTGGCTGCAGAGCTGTAGCCTGAGCTTCTCCCTGACACGAGGTTAAAGCGCACGGCCTCTGCGAGGCCTGGCAGGCCAGGGGCCTCCAGGAGACCAGAGCCTGTGCCAAGGAGCAGAGGGGGACAGGGCTGGATGGGCAGGATGAGGAGCTCTGTGCCTTCAGGGGTGGCTCGGGGCCTGCTGTGCCAGCCTGGCCTCCACGGAGGGGTCTCCAAGTTGAGAATGGTGAAAACCAGCAGGGGCTCTGTCCCTGTGGGAGGCACAGACAGCTCCCAGGTGTCCCCCGCCTGGTGTCCTGTGTGAGGGTAACACTCACTGTACGTGGTGGAGCCCTGGGGTGGCCCCAGAGCTTGCTGGGCCTCTTCATGTCTGTCCTGATAAAATCGTAGCCTTGGTTTCTTGAGTTCTGAGAGTCACTCTATCCACTATCAGAACTCACTGGGTGGCGGGAGCCTGCTGGGTTGGTACCAGGGTGAGGAGTGTGTGGCCCACCGGCGTCTGAAGTATGGGCGTCTGGTCAGTGCTGTGCCTGGGCCCTTACACTGTGGCCTTCATGGACTCCAGGTCTTAAGGCTCGTCACACAGCTTCTTGCTGACTTCCCAGCGACACTTGCCTGTGGGGGCGGCTGTGGGACTGGGGACAGAGTCATGAAGAAAGACCTCAGCTGCCTTCTGTCTTGAAGAGCATCAGAATCACATCCTTCCAGGAGTCATGGAAACACCAGGTATTCAGCCGCAGGTGCACAAGTCCATCTAACACCAAGCGGTGCCCACTGGGCCGCCCTCTGAGGCGGAAGGCTCCACCACACAGGCCGTGCCCCAGGGAGCTCACTGCTGCTCAAGTGGCTGTGCAGCTGACCAGAGTGTGGGTCCATGTGCAGAGAAGGTGGGAGCAGCCCGGGTGGTGAGGTGGGCCTTGGGGCTGGGCAGACTAGGCAGAATAAGTCTCTCCAGGAAGCAGGAATAGGTAGGCGAACAGGAAAGGAGGCCCAGGGCGCTGGAGAAGCTCAGGAGCTCTCCACAGCAGAGGCAGACAGCCTAGCGGGCACAGAACTGCAGGGAAACAGCCCAGACCCCTGGACATGGTCTCCCACCCCGCAGTGTGCCGGGGGCTGCCAGCTTGATGCCAGGTTTCCCTTGGTGTCTGCCCGGTGCAGATGACCCGGCCAGCTTTGCAAGGGGCACCAGCCCTTCGTTGTAACTGGATCCTTCATAGCAGACCCTCCCTGTGAGCTCTTTACTACTTATGAGCATCCCATTATAAAACACTCGCAGCTCTACTCCCCGCAGGCCAGTTCCTGCGGGTTTCTTCCCCCGAATCTCTGCACAAACAACCGAGGGAATCACACCCCCCACCAAAGTTTCACACATTAAAATGCAGTCACCCTGAAACCCTGGTGTTTTTGTTTAACTGTCAAAAAAGCAAATGGAATTGTATTGGCTTTGGAACCCCGTAGGAGGAATGAGCTTGCGCGCAGCATGAGGGCTGGAGGCAGCCTCTTTCTAAGTCCCGGAGACGGGGATCCTGCCTGGCTGGGACGGCCTCGGCCAAGGAGCCGCAGCCTGAGTTCACAGCTCAGACTGGGGAGAGAAGCCCGGGGGGAGTTCTCAGGCCAGCAGCTGTGAGGAGGGCTGGGTCAGCAGCCAGCTCCACAGAGGCCCTTTCTGGAAGATCACAGAGACTGTCACACTCTATGTGAGCCAGGCGCCCAGTGGTCCCGGGTCGTCTGCCGGGTGGGGGCTTCCTGGGTCCATGGTGACCAGCTGGAGGATGGAGGGCAGGGCACCAGTGGGCTCTGCCCAGACACTGGAGCTTGCTTCTATTCCAAGCCCAACAGGGCTGAAGAGAGTTGAGTCCAGCTTCAGGAAACACCCTCTACTCACTTTTTGCTGGATTCAGCAGACCAACATGCAGGAGGCCAGGTTCACTCTGGATTCTGGGTGTGCAGTGAATTTGTAGTCTCAGTAGGGTCCCCTGCAACACTTGGGACCACCTCTACCACGCCGTATAAACTGCTCACCTGAAATCCAGTATGTTATCAGGCACGCCGCCCCAGGACAGCCGAGGTGAGCGGGGGCAGTGGGAGGGGGTCCTGGGTGACGGGACTGGGTGCACCCTGTGTGGTGTCCTGCAAGGGCTCTGGACGGGAATGCATGTGGCCCATGAAAAGACCCTGCTTCTCCCTGCTTGGGCCCTGGAGGGAGCGCTGGGGCAGCGAGCAGGTGGATCTAAGGAGTGGAGGGAGGTCACCCGGGGGGGAGGCGGCTCGGGTGTGGTTGGGGAGGGTTTGTCTTGAAAGCCCATGAGCTGTGAGTCCTCTGCCAGGTTGGGGACAGGGCAGCAGCTTGGGCAGACTCCTGCTGTCTGACTCCGGATGGGCGCAGCCTGCTGCCCTGGGAGCACTCCATCAACTATAGGAGCAGCCCAGCCTCCTCCCGCAGGGCAGCTCCCACCTTGGCCCTCAGAGCTTGCTGATGGACAGACCTGGTCACATCGCCTCCCGCTCAGAAGGCTTCATCACTGACTCCTGAGGCCCTGGGCTGACTTCTCCCAGGGGACGTTGGGTGACCCATGTGATCTGATTCCTGGCTGCAGCTACTGTTAGCTACACCAGCACCCACATCTGCCTCTTCCCAAGCCCGGATCCTACTCAAGGCGGCTGCAGACTCACCTGCAAAACCCATTTCCAGATGACCCTGCAGCAGGGCTCAGCCAGATGACAGGTTCTGTGTGGTCAAGGAGAGCCCAGCAGAAGTGGAGCTTGGCCATGCACTGTGTGGGGACGTTCGGGCAGGAAGGAGGATGGGCACATGGTGTCCTGTGAGATCCTAAAGGTGCTGAAACATTGCTCCTGCCCAGTGGGGCATAGCTGTCATGACATCATAGTGTGATGGACAGGTGACTTGTGTCTGTCAGAGGTGATACCAGTGTGCACAAACCTGCCCTGCAGCTGTGTACAGGGCAGGATCCTCACTAAGGAGCAGGTGCTGTGCTCCTGGTTCTTCAGGAGCCTCAGACACAAGAAAGGTGGCTCACATTTGAAGGTCTATGCCCAGCGGGCAGCCACCTGGGCCTCCAGGCCAGCATCTTCTCATGGCGTGTGCAAAAGCAGGTCACATAGTACACATTTAGCCCCTTAGTACTCAGTGGCCTCTGGAATGGCCGCTCTTGGGACCTGGATTTGCTGTCCCCGGGACAGAGTCTATACTCTCTGCTGTGGTCCCAGCATCTCACCTAGCGCCCGGAGCAGGTGAGCTCTCAGGAAGTGCATGTTGAGTGGACATGAGTGACTCAGGGCTTGTGTGGACCAGGCGAGCAGAGCGTCTGCTCCTCTCTCACCCCAGCACCCAGATCCCATCTGTGACAAAGATGGCCCCCATATGGAGTATGAACCTCTCCAGTGGACTCCCGCCTCCAGCTGTGTGGCCTTTAGGTGTTACAGTCGGGGGAACCTGGGCGGTTGCAGCCTGAAACCTGCTGCCTGTCACTCAAAGATACCCTGGCCTTGAGAATCACCTTCAAATGAGCCGCAGGGCCTGGTGCACACGGGAGCCAGTCTCTGCTCAACCTGAGGGGCGGGTCCTCCTCAGGGGCACAGGCGAGGCCCCAGCGGCTTTCCCCAGCTGGAATTGCCACCCAGGGAGCTCTCCTGCAGGCAAGCCTGGGCCCCCCGTTAGGTGGGGCTCCCAGGATCACGGGAGTGGGCCATGGGCCCCTCTGGGAACACGTGTTACGGCAGCTCCTTGGGTCCGGGCTCTTCCCTGAAAGCCAGCGCAGCGGCAGGTTCCTTCCTTCCCTGGCTGCACCGTGTGGACGGCAGTTCCCCAAGCCACACGCGTCACCGTCAGCCAGCAAAGGGCGTCGCTTTTCTTTTAAAATCACGTGTTGGGTGTGACTTTGCTGCCATAGATCACTGCTCTTGCTAACACAGTATAACCAGTGATTTTCATGTTTGCTCCTTGCTGTACTTAATTTTAATGTTTTATTTTTCCCATATTTTTATTGGTGCATTAAAATCACGCATATTGGTAGCATCTGTTGTTACAAATCTGTACACACACACATTGTGACAGTGCCATTTGCCCAGTGTCACTCCCCAACTTTCAAGAATGTTCTGCCTACTCCACATCCTTTGTGTGGCCACGTGAATGTTAGAGCCAGCCTGTGTATTTCTGGGGGGAAATAAAAGTCTGCTGGGGTCGTTCCTGGGCTGGCACAAGTCATGAGTCTTACTGGGAGCATCGTGGCCACAGATTGCATGCCGTAGCTCATGAGCTCCCCACCCCTCCTGCTCATTCAGGGCAGTTGTTCATGTTTGCACACAACATCTTGTGGGTTCAAGTGCCCAGGTGGTATATATATTTTAGAAAATATACCCCTGAGCATCTCACTGTTTCCATGCTTTTGTAAGGATTCACAAGTAAGCCAAGTGTGGAGGTACACACCTGTAATCCCAGTGCCTCAGGAGGCTGAGGCAGGAGGATTGCAATTTTGAGGCCAGCCTCAGTAATTTAGAGAGGGCTTAAGCAACTCAATGAGACTCTGTCTCAAAACAAAAAATAAAAAGGGCTGGGGATGAGGCTCAGTGGTAAAGTGCTTCTGGGTTCAATCCCAGGTACCAAAAAGAAAAAAAAACCTAACCAAACAAAAAAAACAGATCCACAAGTGAGAGCTGCAACTTCTCACCGCAGCATTCAGGAATGTTTAACTTTGTGATTGTGCTGAACACGCTTGTACAAGCTTTTTGTAAATCCTTAGCGGTTTCTGCACATGTGCTCCTTTTACCCCCAAATAAACCAACTCTGTTTCTTTCCTTACAATCTGTGTGTTCAATATTTTTTTCGTCAATGAGTATTGAATTCCATCAAATGCATTTTCTGAATTTATTGAACACTTTCTTCTTTGTTCTGTTACTATAGGGTAATTACACTGGTCAATTTTTTAAATCAAGTTTGCATTCCTGGAACCCCTGAGGGTGGCAAAGCCTGAGGGAGGCTGTGAACCACTGTAGTGCTTGTGTATGACCTGCGCACAACCCCTCTTTAATCCTCAGGTCACTTATCTTGCCCACTGCCAGGTAGCGCTGCGCGCGAGGCTACTCTGCTGCATGGGGCGCCTGCAGCACGGACGCAGTTGCTTCTAATGTACTCAACCCACGGCTGGTCAGTTGGACCTGTAAACACAGACCCCACCAGCAAGGAGGCCGCTGGATTAGCAAAATGTGCACACAAACACACTCACACCCACACTCACACACACTCAAACACACCCACACTCACACACAATCTCACTTGCACACACTCACACACTCAAACACACTTGCAGTAAAGCAAATTCACACTCAAACACACCTACACACCCACACTCAAACACAATCTCACTTGCACACACTCACACGCACACTCAAATACTCACACTCACACTCAAACACACTCATTTACACACACTCACACAAACATACCCACAAACACACAGTAAAACAAACTCACACTCACATGCAAACACACAAACACACACTCACTCACACTCACACACTCACCCATACATGTACCAGGTTTGTCTCTGCGTCTGTGTGTGCCTGTGCACATGTGTGGCTGGATCCCACTCTCTGGTTCTTTGTGGACACTTTCCCGGTGTTCCTGGTGGCTCCTGAGCTGGCCTTGCCTGCCCTCCCCATGGTGATGAGGACATGCCTGGACTCGGGGCACCGATGCTCAGACTGCCCTGCTTACAGGGATTGGTGCTCCTTCTTCCCTGATGTCTGGTGGGGTGTGTCAGGGAGTCTGTGCGGGTAGGAGTTTTCTTTAGGAAAAGACCTCAGAGCATGAATTAGATGCCACTTCAGAGGGCACGGTCCCTTTCCAATCTGGTCATGTGTCCTTCTAGGAGTTTTCCATTCATCTCGTTCACTGGCCTAAGCTCAGTCCCCTTGCTCCTCCTCCTTGGCTTCCTCCTGTGCGGGGCCATGTCCCCCCTCCACCCCTGGCACTTGCTGTCTATGCCCGGCTCATCCCACTTTTCCCATCTGGCCAGAGGCTTATTGATTTTACTGATCATTTCAAAGAACTAGTCTGACCCCTGGCTCCCTTTGCACATGGAAATGCTTGGGACGCCTGTCTGTCTCCACAGTAAGACAAAAGCTCAGCAGACTGAAATAACAACTCTTTTCAGACCCGTGAGGGAACCTAGGGGCAGGCCAGACTCTGCCCCACAGTGGGGGCGATGGACAGCTGCATGCAGAGAACCACACCTCTCAGTCCTGCAGGCAGCAGGAGCTCCCTGTGACAGGCGGGAGATTTCAGAGCCCAGAGGAGCCAGGCTTAGCCACCCCACGCTTTCATGGGTGCCTCCCCAGGTCCTCACAGTGAAGAAGTCCAGGTGCTCCCAGCAGGGTGGGGGGAGCAGCCATTGTGAAATACAGATCAACACTCGACTTGCCGGGGGCTGTCCTGGTGAGGGCGTTGTAAGCCAAAAATGCTGTAGGTGGCAATGCCCTGGATACACCTCGCCTACCAAACACCAGCACCTCCACAGGGCCTGCTGTTGCCCTCTGACTAGTCCAGGGGAGCCGAGGATGCTGCCACTGCCCCGCTGGAGGCACACGGCCGGCCTCGCACCACATGACACCACCTGGGAGAAGATCAGGCTCGCATCTGGTTCCTGCTGCATGAGTGTGGCTCTGTTCCCTCATGCAGTCCTGATATTGTTGGAGGACCATGGCCGTTCCAGGGCCATCCATGCTGCAGATGCCGCTGTGCTCCCTGGTGAGGTCTGCCTCCAACAGGAGCAGCTGTGTGCGCTGCACATACACTATGGAGTTGTGTTCAGCCATAAAGAAGAATGAAATTATGTCATGTGCAGGAAAATGGATAGAACTTGAGAATATTGTGTTAAGAGAAATAAGCCAAACTCAGAAGGTCAAGGGTCATATGCTTTCCCTCATATGGGGAAGTTAGAGAAGAAGAAGGAAAAGATAGGCTGGGGGAATCTCATGAAAGTCTAGGTGAGACCGGTAGAGGAAAGGGACAAGAGGAGGAAGGATGGAAGGAAAGAGGAATTACTGGGAGTGACATTGGCTTATTATATTGCATAGTGTGTGCATGCCTGAACATGTCACAGCAGACCCCAAATCATGTGTGATCATAGGGCATCAGTTACAAAAATGGAAAAAAAGAAAAAGTAACTGGACAGAGAGAGAGAGAGAGATTGAGAGAGAGGGAGGGAGGGAAGCAGTTTTACGGGAGCTCAGCCCACCAACCTGGGTAGCAGGAGATACCAAGCCCAGGGCCCCCTAGCCATCCTGGTGCACCTAAGGGGAAAATCAAAATAAAACTGAGAAACACACAGCCCAGAGCAACAGGCACACTGAAGACACAACCTAAGCACAGGACTGAGGTGCAACCTGGTCTGCACACCTTACCCCACATCAGTAGGGTCCCAAGAAAAGCCAAGAGGAGGGTGGAAAGAACTGTGCACCCAGCACCTGGCTGAAGGAGTGAGCCCCAAGGGCAGGGGAGACAAAATGAGGGCACGTGGGACTTTAGCCACCAACACCTCCAGCAACCGTAAACACAGTAGAGCCTTGTTCTGAAGGCTTGTTTCCTTCAGTTGCTTTTGTTTTAATATTTTTTTAAATATATTTTTTTTAGTTGTTGATGGATCTTTATTTTATTCATTTATTGTTTGTATGTGGTGCTGAGGATGGAACCCAGTGCCTCACGCATGCTAGGCAAGCACTCTACCACTGAGCCACGGCCCCAGCCCCCCTCAGTTGCTTTGATGCACATCAACACACCTGTTTGTCAGCAAAAATGTGCAAAAGGCACTCTCAGACAGCAGTAGCAACAGCCTAACACACACACACACACACACACACACAACATAGAGCAAAACAGTGTGAGGGGACAGCAGCATTAAACCCCGACTTCAGGGCTGGGGTGAGTTCAGAGGTAGAGCAGCTGCCTGGCTTGCATAGGCCCTGGGCTTGCTCCCCAGCACCAAAGACAAAAACAAAAAACAGAGTTCGAGAACACATATATTGGAGTTACCAGATCCGGAATGAAAAATAACTATAATCTTTATGCAAAGGACTTTAATGTTAAAAGTGGACACCAGGCAAGAACACAGGGTGAAGTTGGAGGAGCAATGGGAATTCTGAGAGTAGCTCAAAAGGAAAGGCTAGGAATCAAAGGCAATGTGGAAACAAAGACGGCTTTTACTGCAGCCTGGCAGAGCTGTGGAGCCACTCAGTGAGCTCCAGAATAGGACAGTGAAACTCTCCAAACTGAAAGGCAGTGAAACTTAGAGAGGAAGGGTAGGAGCAGAACATCAAGAACCCCAGGACAGTTAGAGTAGGCACAACACACGCGCAAGGGAAACCCGAAAGGAGAGGAGTGAGGGCAAGGAGCAAGGCAGGTCTGAAGTTGTGCAGATCCCGAAACACGTCCCAGCAGCTTGGGGAGCACGACCAGGGTAGGTGCCCAGAGAAGGTACCCAGGTTCCTCCACTCCACCCGCAGAAGGTCAGCAGGAAGGGGCGACGTGGCGAGTTGACTTCTGATTCTCTTCTCCACTGCCAAAGGCTTTCTGTTTCACCCACTTCCCTTCCATATCCAGCTTCCCTGTCTACTCGGGTTTGCTTTCCTTTGTGTCTTCCCATTGTATCAGATCACTGATCTCATACCATACGGAAATATTAGACCATTGATTTCAAGCTATTGTCTCACTTTTAACATGAACACTGAAGATTATGCAATTTAGTCTGTGCCGTGTTTAATAGAATTCCACACACGTGCTATGTTGTGATTTGACTTTCAGTCTGTTCATATTTTTAAATGTTTCATGTGATTTTCTCTTTGATTCATGGATTATTTAGAAGAGTTCAAAATACTTGGGGATTTTCCAGAGTCCTTCACTAATCGGCTTGTAATCCAGTTCCATTTTAGCAGGAGAACATTTGAGCTGTGACCTGAGTCCTTTTGAACTCACTGAGGCTGTGTTTGTTCATCTTGCTGGTTCAGATTGGCAGCTCTATTTTTTTTTTTTTTTTTTTTTTTGAGGTCGCTGCCTGCACTTGGAGATTTTTCACTTTCTCTCTCATCATGCAATGGTTCTAGTACATGCAGTGTCACACCGCCACCATCGAATCAGGATGCACAGCAGCACCTTGCCCCAAAGCCCCTCCACGGTGCCCCTGCACTAAGCTCCTCACACCCTGGCCATCACTGGGCTTTTTCCACCACCTTTCTGCAGCTGTGTACAGGGTGCTGGCATTTTGAGCTGTTCGTTTTCGCTTTGGCACATGTCTCAGAGACGCATCCCCCTGAGTGTGTGGATGGTGCGTTCTCTTGACTAGAGACTGGCACCTGCTGCACAGGAGGCAGTGTCTTCATAGACTCCTCCCTGCAGGATGTCTGCATGTGGACGGTCAGTGACACATCCAGCTCCCACCAACCTCGTGTCAGGTTTCTGTGTGAACAAGAGCGTTCATTTCTTTAGGCTTCACACCTGTGAGTGAGGCCCAAGTCACGTGGCGTCTGGCTGCCCCAGAGCGTCTGCATCCGGCATTCCCCTAGCAAGGATGCTTGGTGTCCAGCTGCTCAGCAGCCTCACCAGCCCACGGTGCTGTGTGTGTGTGTGTGTGTGTGTGTGCATGCACGTGCTATTTTCCATCCTGATAGGTGTGTGAGATTTCTCATTGTGCTTTTACTTTACTTTTCCTTGAAGGAGCCCCTTCTTATTACGTATTTGCTGTTTTCTATGGGCCCATTTTTAAATTGGACTGTTTGCTTTCTTGCCATTAATGTTTCCATGTGTTTTGCATAGCTCGCCAGGTGTGTGCTTGGCAGGTGTTCCCTAGCATTGTGTAACATTGTCTGAACAGGTGCTTTCTTGGTGTGGATGATTACATTCTGGTGTTTAATTTATCAGGTTTTGTTGGTATATGCTCTTGGCTTCGTATGGCAGCATTCTTTCCCAAATCCTGGGTCATAAATATTTTTTCCTCAATTTCCTCTAAAATATTCACAGCTTTTGACACACATGTATGACTCATCTTAAACCAATTTCTTGCTTGCTTTTCATGATGGGATCTCAACACATTGCCCAGCCTGGTCTCAAACTCCCGGGCTCCCGTGAGTGATCCTTCTGCCCCAGCCTCCAGAGTGGCAAGGACTGTGGGCATGTTCCCCTGCACCCAGCTCAACTAGCTTTCCAGAAGGTGAGGGTTCAGCTAGGGCTTCATTTATTTTTATTTTTTATTTTTTTGCATATGGATGTAAAATTCAGCAGCAATATTATCCTTTCTCTGTGGAATTGCCCTCACAGCTTGTCACAGTCCCCCAGCCACCTTGGCGTGGGTCTGTCTGAGCCATGTGCAGCTGCTGATAGACGCCTGACCCTTACCTCCCACGCTGTTGGCCCCGTGGCCCTGCAGCACTGCTCCATCAGTTCTAGGCTCTCCCGCCACCTTGGCGATCAGCTTGTTCGGGTCTGCAACACACTGCCAGGATTGGCACGGAAATCAGCTAAACCTCACCTTCACCAGTTTGGGATAATTCTTACCTTAAACACACTGGTTTTCCTAAATTGTGGACTAGCTGTGTCTCTGCATTAGCTTGAGAGTTCAATCCCTTACATCAGTGGTTTGTGGTCTTCAGAGTGTAGACCTCACACAGCCTCTGCTGGTTTGCTTCCTCTCTCTTCTCTCCCTCTCCCTCCCTCTCTCCTTCTCCCTCCC
>PVHX01026577.1:0-20624 GCA_004024805.1 Geosciurus inauris
GGACTATGTTGAATAGCAGTGGAGAATATGAGGGCCTCCCTCACTTGTTCCAGTTTTTAGAGGGAATGCTTACAATTTTTCTCCATTTAGGATGATGTTGGCCTTGGGTTTAGCATACATAGCTTTACAAAGTTGAGGTATGTTCCTACTATCCCTAGTTTTTCTAGTGTTTTGAACATGAAAGGGTGCTGTATTTTGTTAAATACTCTCTCTGCATCAATTGATAAAATCATATGATTCTTATCTTTAAGTCTATTGATATGATGGTTTACGTTTATTGATTTTCGTATGTTGAACCAACCTTGCATCCTTGGGATGAACCCCACTTGATCATGGTGCACTATTTTTTTGATATGTTTTTATACGTGATTTGCCAGAATTTTATTGAGAATTTTTGCCTCTATGTTCATCAGGGATATTGAGCTGAAGTTTTCTCTCTTTGATGTGTCTCTGTCAGGTTTTGGGATCAGGGTGATAGTTGCCTCATAGAATGAGTTTGGAAGGGTTTCCTCCTTTTCTATTTCATGAAATAGTTTGAGGAGTATTGGTATTAATTCTTCTTTGAAGGTCTTGTAGAACTCAGCTGAGAATCCATCTGGACCTGGGCTTTTCTTAGTTGGGAGGCTCTCGATGGCATATTCTATTTCCTTGCTTGAAATTGATCTGTTTAAGTTGTGTATGTCTTCTTGATTCAGTCAATTCTTCTTGATTCAGTTTGGGTAGGTCATATGCCTCTAGAAATTTGTCAGTGTCTTCAGGGTTTTCTGTTTTACTGGAGTATAAATTTTCAACATAGTTTCTAATTATCCTCTGTATTTCAGTAGTGTCTGTTGTGATATTTCCTTTTTCATCATGAACTTTAGTAATTTGGATTTTCTCCCTCCTTCTTTTTGTTATTGTGGCTAAGGGTTTGTCAATTTTGTTTATTTTTTCAAAGAATCAGCTTTTTGTTTTGTCGATTTTTTGAATTGTTTCTTTTGTTTCAATTTCATTGATTTCAGGTCTGGTTTTGATTATTTCTTGTCTTTTACTTCTTTTGGTGTTGATTTGTTGTTTCTTTTCTAAGGCTTTGAGATGAAGCGTCAATTCATTTATTTTTTGACTTTTCCTTCTTCTAATAAATGAGTTTAGTGCAATGAACTTTCCTCTTAGCACTGCCTTTATGGTATCTCAGAGATTTTGATAAGTTGTATCAGAGTTTTCATTTGCCTCTAAGAATTTTTTTATCTCTTCCCTGATGTCTTCTGTTATCCATGCATCATTCAATAGCATATTATTTAGTTTCCAGGTGTTGGAGTAGTTTCTATTTCTTAATCTGTCATTGACTTCTAACTTTATTCCATTGTGGTCAGATAGAATGCGGGGTAGTATCTCTATTTTTTTGTATTTGCTAAGACTGGCTTTGTGACATAACATATGATCTATTTTGGAAAAGGATCCATGTGCTGCTGAAAAAAAAGTGTATTCACTCATTGATGGATGGAACAGTCTATATATGTCTGTTAAGTCTGAATTATTGATAGTTTCATTAGAACTATGGTTTCTTTATTAAGTTTTTGTTCAGAAGATCTATCCAATGGTGAGAGAGCTTTGTTAAAGTGTCCAAGTATTATCGTGTTGTGGTCTATTTCATTCTTGTATTTGAGAAGGATTTGTTTGATATACATAGAAGCCCCATTATTGGGGGCATAGATATTTATGATTGTTATGTCTTGTTGATCTATGATTCCCTTAAGAAGTACAAAATGACCTTTTTATCTCTTTTCACCATCTTTGGTTTGAAGTCCACCTTATTTGATATGAGGATGGAAACTCCTGCTTGTTTGCAGGATCCATGTGAGAGATATGTTTTTTCTCACCCTTTCACTTTCAGTCTGTGGGTGTCTTTTCCTGTGAGTTGAGTCTCTTGAAGACAGCATATTGTTGGATCTTTTTTTTTTTTTTTTAATCCAGTCTGTCAGTCTACATCTTTTAATTGATGAGTTTAGGCCATTTACATTCAGGGTTATTATTGAAATATTATTTGTAATTCTGGTCATTTTGGTTTGTTTTTGGTTTTTACTTTGAGTTGTTTTCTCTTTTGAATGGTCTTTCCTTTTGAATTTCCTCTCCTTGTAAATGTTCATTGTTGGTTATCATTTCCTCCTCATGGAATATTTTGCCAAGAATGCTGTGTAGTACAGGCTTTCTTGGTGTAAATTTTTTAACTTTTGTTTATCATGGGAGGTTTTTATTTCATCATCAAGTCTGAAGCTCAATTTTGCTGGATATAGGATTCTTGGTTGGCATCCATTGTCTTTTAGGGCTTGGAATATTTTATTCCATGATCTCCTGGCTTTTAGTGTCTGGGTTGAAAAATCTACTGAGATAGGAATTGATCACCCCTTATATGTAATCTGGTTCCTCTATCTTGCGGCCTTTAAAATTCTATCCTTATTCTGTATGTTGGGCATTTTCATTATAATGGGCCTTGGTGTAGATATGTTGAAATTTTGTACATTTGGTATCCTGTAAGCCTCTTGTATTTGATTTTCCACTTCATTTTTCATATTTGGGAAATTTTCTGATATTATTTCATTGAAGAGTTTGTGCATTCCTTTGGTTTGAAATTCTGCACCTCTTCTATCCCAATAAATCTTAGATTTGGTCTTTTGATGCTGTCCCATATTTCTTGTATGTTCTGTTCATGATTTTTGTACCATCTTCCCTCTATGGTCAAGTTTATTTTCAAGATTGTATATCTTGTCTTCATTATCTGGGGTTCTGTCTTCCTGGTGATCTAGTCTGCTAGTGATGCTTTCTATGGAATTTTTAATTTAGTTTATTGTTTCCTTCATTTCAAGAATTTCTTATTGCTTTTTTCTCACAATCTCTAGCTCTTTCTTAAAGTAACCTTTTGCTACTTGTAATTGCTCTCTTATCTCTTTGTTAGAATGATCAATGGTTGCCTTTATTTGCTCTCCTATTTCTTGGACTGATCAGTTTTTGCCTGTAATTGTTCACTTATGTCATTCTTTAATTCACTGATCATTTTAATTATGTACATTCTGAATTCTTTCTCTGACATTTCATCAACTGTGTTGTCAATTAATTCTGTTACAATCATATCAAGGTTTATTTGGGGCCCTTTCTTCCCTTGTTTTTTTTTATGTTTATTGTGTATCTTCCTTTCTTGCAATACTGATCTGAGGTATTGCAGCTTCTATCCTATAATCTTGTATTGACACTCCAGATTACCTGTGTCTTACCTTGGAGCTACTTCTGTTCCCCTAGTGTCCCCAGATGGGCACTACTGCCACTAAAGTTTGTGGCAGAGGTAGTGGACATACATCTAGAGGGTAGTGGTAGTGGCCTTGGCTGGGCTCTTGTGGTGGTCCCTGAGGGCTGTTTTGCTTCTCTCTTACACTCCTGCTGGTGAGCAGGGACTCGGAAGTACAACTGGGGGCAGGCCCAGGTCTCAGGCAGGGTCACAAGCAGGAGAGTCTGTGTGTGAGCCTTACCGTGGGTGTGAGCTCCCTTGGGGCTGGAGGCTAGTGGGCCCTAGTCTGCCTTCAGCTGGCATTCCCTGAGGGTTGTTTTGGGCCTTCTGTCTTGCCTGTCCACAGGAAATCTGGAGCAGAACTGGGGCAGCCCCAGGCCTCACTTGGATGGGGCCTCTTCACGCTGGGGCCTCTGTGGGGACTCTTACACTGAGTGTGGGCTCCTCTCTTGGTTAGTGGCTATCAGTCTCTGGCCTCCCTTTGGCTGGACACCCGTGGAGTTTCCTGAAGGCATATTTGGGCCCTCTGCGGCTCCTGCTGGTCTGCAGGAACTCTGGAGTGGAACTGGCACTTTTAATATTTTGATTTCAGATTACTATTTCATCTCGGAATACAAATCACATCAATTTTTACATAATTATTTTAATGGAAAATTTTACATTTTTGTTTTAATAGACATAATAATATTTATGAGATTTAGGCATTAGTCTGTCATATTAATTTCAATTTGATATAATTTATGTTTCTGTATTCTAGTCTTACTACCAGTTGCTTGACACCACATCTTCCCTGTCTTCAGTGATTGCTTAAATTGTGTTCTTACTGTCATAAATAATATATAAACCATTTTAAATAAATAAATACTTGGGTATCTTGTCTGAATTTTCTTTGTTTCACACTCAAATTTATCAGATTGACTAGGCAAATAATATTTATGGCAGAGTCTTTTTCTCGCAAATCTTGATAGAAGAATTTTTTTTGGTACCATAGAATCTTTTTCACTATGAATGTGAAGCAAGAATTAGACAGGCAGTCAGTGTGGATAGGTAAATCAAGTCAGGTCAGATCAAGGAGGCCAATTTGGGTCTGAGAAATTGGAGAGGTATTGAAATGCTAATGCTTTCAGAGCCTTTCCTCCACCCTTATCAAGATAACCTGCCTCTGCTCTGGTCTGTGGCTAAGGTACCTGTCCCAGGGATTGTCTCTCCCTATAGACAGTAGTTAATTATGGCCTCTTCCTGCCCAAATCACTCCACCTGGGCTCTTCTCCCTGTCCATCTGTTTTTTACTGTTTTGGCTATCCCACTGAGCATCTCCTGGGCCTAGTCACAGGAAGGAGAGAGATAAGGGGAAGGGAGCAGGAGAACAAAGGAAGCCTAGGACATACAAAAAGGCAAAACACATATACTTCTTGGGATATCAGGATACCAGATATGGCCCCCTTCTCCCTCCCAGAAGAAATCTGTTACCCCTTTTAAAATAAACCCTGCTTTATATACTTGCCTTGGTGTACTTCTCTAATATATCAAACTTCAACATGTGAAGAAACAGAACTCATCCCCAGTAACTAGCGATATCAAATGGATGGTTGCAGAACATATTTCTCATCCTTAAAATGTAAATTTTCACTTGTTCATGTCTCGAAATTCATCTTGGTTCATTTTCTCAAATATTATTTGTCTTTTCAATCTCCATTTTGACAGAATTTTCTTAATTTGTAAGCTTTCTTTACTAGATTTTCATCATTGCCCCTCTCTATGGAGAAGGCCTGTTATTGGTAGACTAGTCCTCATCTTTATCAGTCTGTGTTCATATCATATTTCTGGATGTTTCCTTTCATCTTCTCCCCTTCTCTATTCACTTGATGTTTCAGTCTCAGGTTATTTAATTCTTTCAACACTGGTTTCATTTTTGTTTTTGTAATTTAGTTTTATTGCTCTCTTATTATCTTGATTTCCTCTTCTTTAATATAAGAGCTCATCATTTTCTTGCTTGTATCTAAAGCTAATATTTTCTAACTTTCTGGAATATCAGCATAATTAGGGGCTGAGTTTTCTTCTTATCATTCAGCTCCATTTCTCCTATATTGCTACACGTTTTAAAGCTGATGCTAATTTTTGGACACAAAGAACTCTATACTAATTAGTTCAAGAAGGCAGTTTGTAAGGATTTGCATTAATGCCCTCACTGGTAGTTGCCTTGACTGCAATTTCCCAGACTAGGAGCTACAGCTGGGTTCTCAGGTGATAAACTTAACAGAGTCCCTGAATATTATGTTTTTAGTAAATGCCAGGGCCTGCTTCTAGGTATGCTGTTTGTAAGGGCAAAAAGATCACGACGGCAGCAAACTATGCAAGTCATGGTAGGCTTTATTCGGGAGCAGGATTCATCTATGGAGGTGTGGACCCATATTCCTGGTGGAAAATGAGACCCTGAACAAAGGAAGGGATTGGATTTATATAAGCTCTTAGTTTTCATGGGTATTTAGGATTTTGGGGTTGTTTCATCAATTAGTTTACCACTTCGTGTGGTGATAAGCCCCTTCCTTCCTGGTTTTGCCTCAGGAAGGCATCTGTTTAGGGGAGGTGTTAACTGCTGGCTTGATTAACATCAAAGAGACAGTGCTGGGAAAGGTGGGAACTGCCAGCATGACCAACATCAGGAAAACATTGTTGGAGGAAATGAAGGTAATGCTTGGCTATTCTTCTTTTCCTCAGATTATATTATTTTTCTAATTCCCATATCTATTACTGTTCAATAAGTTATTCAGACAATACAAATAGTACTTCCCTTGTAATCTAATGAATTATTTATGGAGTGACTGGATTTTTAATGCTATTGAACATATAACTGGGACATAGTTTTCTTCCGTACTTGGCCTATAAAATGTGAATCAGGCTCAATGTAGTCCATAGAGCTAAATTTCCAAGTAGAATTCTTTGCCAGGGTCTGAATGCCTAAAGAGAGCTGGGCAAATGAAAACAATGGAGAAAGGATCAGAAAATAATTGATTTATAAAACTTATCTGAAGTCAGTAGGATTATATACCTTCTGTTAGGTCAAAGGCAGACGAGAAAAAAACTGCCCATCAGACTTCTCGCTCCCTACTCGCCCACAGCCGGGCGCTGCAGGCATCCCTGCCGGGGTGCCCAACCCCTGGGGGCACTTTCTGAAAGCTCTTTGCTCCCTCTCCCGCTCCGCACAGCAGGCCGCCGCCTCCCCTGCCCTTGCCCATGCTCCGAACACGCCAACATGGCAGCCTCCAGTAGCCTATATGGAAAGAACAGCAAACCTCCAACATGAGAACCACCATGACTCCCAGCTCATCCCGGAAGGACTCTGACCTCACCAGACTCACCTAACCAATCTCAGAGGACACTGGACTCTAGACCAACACCTCTTCCTGCCCCAGGCCCTTCCCTTCCTGCCTCAAGCCTTCCTTTTCCAGATGGGGGGGGACGACCCTTTAAATTCTGTATGCCATGAGGTTCCAACGCCATTTTCTGCCCGGTCAAGCCTGGTGACTGGGCAGGGGGGGTGGCCCGGGAGCGTCCTTCCCAGAATAAAGCCTGTTCCGGTCCTGTTTTACTTCCATCCGGTCATCTGGCTTTACACCTTCCTATCAAAATTTGTGATTGTTCTATTTTTGTTTTTTTTCTTTCTCACTGCTATTGTTTAGAAAATTGTTTCAATTTCATTGAAACTTAACAAACCTTTCTTCTTGTTTGTTCTGCCACTATCATATTTTTTCCATTTATAGAAATATTATATTCCTCAAAATCATTTTCTTTCTTCACTTAAAACAGAAGAGGAAATCAGTCAAAGTGTGTACTTTTGTGAGACAACAATGATCAGTCTGAATTTATGCTTTGTGTAGTTGATATTTTATACTTCCACACATGCATATACACACAGATATTATATAAGTATTTTTAGTTTTCTAAAAACCCCAAATTTCCTGTTTTCTTCTGTCTTGGGATTTTTCTCCCTTGTTAAATTATGTCAAGATTCTATCTATTGGAAAGTTTAAATGTCATATGTGTTTCTGTTGTGGTTTTAAGATGCATTTGCAAATTCTTTGACACCCCTCCATACAAGAGAGGGAGTCTGTTTTTCTTCATCTTGAAAAACTGTGACTCACTTTTAACAAGTACAATGTGGTGACAGTGACAACTTCTGAGGCTAAGGCAAAGCAATATGGCCATTGCCTGGCTTTCTGTGTCTTGGAATTCAGCCCTTGATGTGAGGAAGCCCAGGCCACATGGAGGAGCCAAGCGCAGATGTTCAGGAGTATAGTTCCAACTGAGTTCAGGGCCCACCACCAGCAGCGATCACCGAAGGTTTGAGCAAGAAAGTCCTCAAGACAATCTCAGCCACAACAACCTATGACAGCAATTGCTTGAGAGACTGTGATGGAAATTTCCATCCTTGCAACCAATCCACATTCAAAACTATAATAGATAAGGGCAATAAATGATTATTGTTTCACATCACTATGTTTTTGATGGTTTGTTATGCAGTTAGAGATAACAGAGCATGTGGTATCTGAATTTTTATTAAACTCAATAAGCATATTTCTAATTCCTCTTAGCAAATATCCCAAATCTGAACATTGGGACAATAGATATACTTAATTTTTGTACTGAAAGCAGATTCAAGTGTGGTAGAAAATAATAAAGGGCAGAAGAGATAGGTACTTCTTTCCCCTAAATGCATCTTATGCTTGCCTCAGGCACATGCTAAGTTTGCAAATACCTAAATGGAAATTAAGGCATGGATGAAGAAGGGGGTCATTAGAAATTCTGCCCCAGCATTCTCCTCATCTGTGAAAGTTTCTATATGCTTCCATATTGCAGACATTTAGAAAAATGATTTAATTTTCTCTTCAACCAAAATAGCTAAGTGGAGAATACAATAACTTCTCAAGTTTATATCAGTTTCCACTGCATTTCAAATGGAAAATCAAATTCAGTAATTGACTTCACATTTTGTTGCCATTTTTCTATGTAAATATATTTAAGTTTGGGCAAATTTCTAGGTCATTTCATATTGGCTTGTGACAAAGATCTGGAAATAAACTGAAAATTTAATGTTGCATTTGTTGTTTATAATGAAAGTGGGTATATGACAAGAGGTGCAACCGGTAGCCTTTGTTGAAATGCCTGTCTGTTGGTTTGGGCAATACAGATTCAGCTTTTGATTAAGGCCACTATCTTGGTATTGATAAGGTCCCTCTTGAGTTGAGAGTACTAAGATGGAGGTATGTCTATCTGCTCTATTGATAGGCAAACACCAGGACAGGAATAGGCCCCAATAAGGTAAATTTCTGTTGAAGTGGTGCTACTTAATTGGATTATCTCACTTAGGACAATAAGTCTTGACTTTATTTGATGATGATCACATAAAAATTTTATACAGTTTTGTATACATTGTTGGATTTAATGAACAAAAGGAAGAAAGACATAGGAAACAGGCTATTACTTAAGTCTTGTCTTCCCCCCAGAACAGAATAATGTTTGAGATGATTTAACTTCAGGTTTCTTGTAACCAACAATATTTAATATCTAATAAAAGCTATCATTCATTTTTTACTTCCTATGTTCCAGGCAGTTTAGAAAGATTAACTAGTTTAATTCTCACCACAAACTGAGTCAGATACTATTATATCCATTTGTAAAATGGGGAAACTGCAGTACTAAGCTTAAATAATTTTCTTGAGGCTGCATAGATGAAAGTTGGCAGAGCTAAGACTTAAAATAAGGAGGTCTGGTTTGAGATACTTTTCTCTTATCCTAGGTCATATGTTGAATTGCCATGTTAGGAAGAGTTCATTTTCTGGCTGGTGATTTTGTTCTAGTTCTCCCTTGTTTCTCTGAGTCTTGCGGGTGGTGTACACTGTGCATCAGCCTCTTGCTTTGTAACCCTGGGAAGTCCTTTTTTCTGAGTGTACAACTGCCCTGAGAATGGTCCTTATTTAAAAACATTTATCAGTGGTGTCTGTGGGAGGGTTTTCTTTCTTTTAATATGTTCTGCTGAATAATGCATGCTTGCTAAATTTGTTCATCTTTATGTCTGTGGGGGCTGGTTCTTCTAAGAGGCAGAAGGGAGGCCTTTCTTCTGCTCTGTGCCATTCACCTCCTTAGCTGTGTCCTCTTGTTCCTAGAGACCTAACTATTCTTTATTGAAGCATTTCAAAAGCATATGAATTTCAGGACTTAATAGTAGTTGTCAACTTCTGACCAGAGCGCTAAAGAAAAAGCAGCTAATTTGGGCCTCTGTCCATTCTCCCTTCCTTTGTCTAGACCGTTCCTGTATTTTTTTCTTTTCTTTTTTCCCCACTCCTCAGTTCCAAAACAAAAATATTCAAGAACATGAATGGAGGTAAAAAGAGTGCTGGAAGAGGAAATATTTTCTACCACCATTAGCATCTAGCCAGAAATGTCTGGTAATATCCAAGCTACCCTAGCAACAGTGGTTTGGGATTTAAGTTCTAACACTTCATTTTATACCTGATATCATACAAATTATATATTAATTATTATATACTAGCAGGTGACAAAGATCTCAAAGCAGAAATGAAGAGGGAAGGACAGTAGGTTATAGTTCTTTATGACCTTCTATAGTACATGATGGTTGAAATGATTCTTAAAATATCACTAGAATTTACATAAAGAACTAATAAATGAAAACACAGAAGTGCACTTTTCTGTCTTTGTGCTCAATTTTTCTCTCTTCCTTTTTATTTGCATTAATACTGCTAAAGTAAAAGCTTAGTACAGTTGTCCCTTAGCATCTGAAGGGGATTATTTCCAAAACTCTATGAACATCAAACCCCATGGCTGTCAAGTCCTTTTTTATAAAATGGTATAATATTTGCATGTAACCTATACATATCTACCCACTCACTTTTAATAATCTGTAGATTATTTTCAATGGTAATACACTGTAAATTCTGTATAAATAGTAGCTATACTATATTGTTTAGGCAATAATAACAAGAAAAAAGGTCGATACATTTTCAGTACACTACCATGATAAGCCTGACTACATAGCAGGAGAATGAGAGGCCAGGTAAGTAATGCTCAGACAACTAGTGCTGGAGAGACAGGATCTATGCATGAAGGAGAATACAGCAGAGTGTGCCCATGCATTTCTTAACTCGTGTGGATTCAGTATAGTGCTCAGTGCAGGGCAAATTCAGGTTTTGGTTCTTGGAAAGTTCTAGAATTTTAAAAATACTTTCAGTCAGTGACTGGTTGAATCTGAGTATGAGGAATCTTCAGATATGGAGGGTCAACTGTATTCATTCTAGAAATAACAATATAAACTACAACTATCCCAAGGCTTAAAGTTTTGCCTATTTTTACTGAAACTTAACTCTGTATAACATTTTTATCAAATTTCCAAATAGCAAAGGTTGAGCTTCCCTAATCTGAAAATTCAAATTGGATGTGCTCCAAATTCCAGACCCTTTTGAGTGCCAACAAAATGTCACAATGGGAAAATTCCACATCATGAATTAATGTTGCCCCTGATCCAAGATCTAGTCATACATTGCATATAGTTCCCATATCTCTTTTACTTCACTAATCCAGAATAATCACTTGTTTAATTGTATTTAATAACATTGGCAATTTTGAGAGGTCCAGGCTAGCTGTTTTGAAGAAACTTTCACATTCAAATTGTGAGTAAATTAACAATACATAGGTGATGTGTGCTTTTTGGAGGTTTGAATTTTAAGTTGGAGACTGATTCAACTGTTGTGAATCCAATCTTGAAACTAGAGATACAATCAAAAGGAACAAATCATTCCTTTAAAAGTTATTTCTCTGGCTATAAGCAGAAGAGAATCTGAGATACATATTTCCTACTAATTTACAATATAGCTCAACTGAATAGCTAAACTTTCAAGATCACAGAAAGGATGGTAGAGTGGAATTAGCACAGTTTGGAAGATGTGGTTCTGGCTACCTACCGACTCTGCTGCCACTTCCTAATTATTTCATCTTGGATGACTTGCTTTGGTTCAATTTTATCATCTGTATACAGTGGAATGATGCTGAGTCTTCCTATATCCCTGGGTTTTCATAACGTCCAAATGAGATAAACATGTGAAAGTACTTTGTGGGTCTGTACGAGCCTTACAGTTTGAGCATGCCCCTGTGTTTGCACCCATATGATGAAAAACATCCCTGGAAAGGAACCTGATTTCCTGATAGTTGATCTGGAATATATTTAGTGTCTGGAGAGGATTGTGCAAACATTTCCTACTGTTTATTTCAGACTGCCTTTCAAGAAAGTCTTAGCCATGTAGCTGACAGATTTCCCTCTCCTGTCACCCCTCCTACAGACTTTCATTCTTTGAGGTTCTGTCAGCAAGTTTCATTTCATCAGCAAGCTGTGTCCTCATTTTTCAGAGTGAAATGCTATAATATATACTGTTGTTGTGCTAATGTACCAGTATAGATATCTTCTGATAGTAAAACTTTGATATGTCAGTATACCAACAGGGACAGATATGAGAAGGAATGCACTCAAGACACTTGTTCTGGCTTATATGAGACTATTATTAATCAACATAAAAAAGCAAAAAATCTGTAAGCTATCCTGATAAGAGTCCTCCTCTGATCTGAGTCATGAGGAACAACATGAGAAAGACAACTTGTTGGCATTGTTACTTTTCCAGCCCTTTGTGTTGAAATAACACTACTCGAACCATTTAGAAAGCAGTTTTTAGAAATGGCTTATTATCCGAGTGTTCCCAATTAAAGCAGGAATGGAGTTAAAGGACATCATGTCAGCACATCCTGCACTAAACACTGAATTAGGAGACGTAGGAATTCAGTAAGTGCTCTGCTGGATTAAACTGCACAGCTACCAAATGTCTTTAGAGGTGGATATTCCAAGGCAACATGCAAAGTCACATTAATTTAAACAAAGTTTAGCTAAATAGAAATGAGGAGTTACATAATTATGAGATCAACTGTTTCAGCATTCTGCCAACGGATACATTTTCTTCCTAGAGTGAATTCCCCAATGTTCATTCTAACTTTAATGACTCGAGTAATGGTTTTTATACTTCACAGATAATTGAAGAACAATATGAAAATCATCACACATTATTGCTTATTCAAAACTGTCAAATATATTGCTCCTAGTAGACTGTTTCTATGCAAATTCCTTTTATAGAAGCCAACCAAGCACTCAGTTCCTTTTTTCTGCTTTGAAAGGAAGTGTGCAGTATGTTTAGTGTACAGAGAAAGAGGAAATGGAGGAGGCAAAAGTATTGGAAATATCTGTAAAATATATAAAAATGATTCACCCATTGAAATTGAACAAGAAATAGACTAAACTTGACAAATCAGAAAAGTATTTTATATTGTCTTTAATTCATAAAACAAAAACAAACAAAATATTTCTATTGCTTCTTAAATAGAATCTAAACTCTTTCTTCTTATAGCCTTAGTCTTCAGTTTAGTCTAATGGGCTTATTTCCCACTTACTCCCATTATACTATAGGTGTATTTCACTTATACTCTTTTATTGCATTTTTATTATAGTCCAAATTATCTATTATTCATTATTAGAAAATATTATGTTCTTCTACATCCATGCCATATTATTATCCCTTATTACAAAGTTTTCTTCTTCCTTTCTCAACTTCCCTGGTACTTAAAATTTGTCTACTATAAGATGCACAGCATAGTAATTAAGTGGTTTACTGTTCAAGTCTACTGCCTACCTTCCACCTAAGGAAGTCCCATTTATTTAGCTGCTTGCTGGATGTGTTGACCAAACAGCTCACTGGTGAATTATGATCAAGAACTTAGGGAACCTCTTGGGCCCAATGTTGGATCTCTTGCTGTGGTCACTCATACCAATGACTAGATGAAATAATAGTTCAGACTTGGTTCCTTGTTGCAATTCAGAAAATTTAGAATGCCCATCCCAGTTCCAGAGCTTTCTGAGGGGACAGGTGATGTCTCTGTTGCAAAAGCATTGCAGTTCAGCTTTTCTGTTTAACCAATCCTACTTCACCCACTCCTTAGCAAGTATTGTTCACTAGAGAACTCCTCACTAAATTACATGCATGCACATCTTTGTTTCAGAGTTGGTTTTCTTTTCTTTTTTCTTTTTCTGTTTTTGGTACTGGGGATTGAACCCAGGGGTGCTTAACCACTGAGCCACATAGCCAGCATTTTTTATTTTTTGTTTTGAGAAAGGGTCTCCCTAGGTTACAAAGGGTCTTGCTAAGTTGCTGAGGCTAGCTTTGAACTTGTGATCCTTCTGTCTCAGCCCCCACCCCTTGCGCCCCAAGTAGCCGGGATTACAGGGTGAACCTAACATAGACATTTAGTACCAGAAATGGTTTGAGGAAGTAGATTCTAAAATTGCCTCTCAGCTGCTTTGCCTACCTGTCATCTGGATGTGAGAACAACATCACTCAGGGCTGGACCAGAACAATTGCTCAGCATACATCAGTGCTACAAAGGAACGGAATACAAATAGAACTCAGAACAAAAACAGGTAGACTATCTTGGACTTCAGAGGTTTGGGGTAAATAGTACTTAAAAGGACTATGAAATTTAATGTCTATTGTTGAAAACAATAAAGCATTAGAAAAAGCTAATAAATGTCTGATTAATAACCAACTTAAGGTGAAATGTGGCAGTCAGAAGACCTCCTTGACTGTATAGTCTTTCATTGTCCATAATCTATGAAGAAAAAGCAGAATACCAGGCCCTGAATTTAGTTAAAAAGAAGTGAAGATCTACAGTGCCTTGAATTCTCAATTCTGCATCTGTTCTGTTTGATGTCAGGCTCCTTTTTGGGTATGAATAGCACCCTAAAATGCCTTGATAATTTTAAGTCTCCTTCATCCACTCAATCTTCAGGGCTTACAAAAGTGGCCCACTTTTCCCCATTAAAGACAAGTACTCCCTCACCTGAAGATGATGCATGAGCATGTACCTTAATAGACAACAGTTAACCCTCTAGGACCTATCTTCCTCTCCACTTGTTTATTAATTATTATCAAACCAATAATTAAGTCAACTCACAAAATTCCCTGGCCATGGACATTATGGACATGCTGAGGGGAGGAAAGGGGCATAATACTCAAAGATATAGAGACCTGACATGATAGAGTAGGCAACAATATATGTGAGTTTGGGATTAAAGAAAATGTAAAATTAAGTTAGGGAAAGTTTGTCAATTAGAAAGGACTTTTCTGTTTTGTGGATTTAATGCTATGACAAGGACTCTGGGAAATAGTTAATATGCTGCAAGGATAAACTTGGAAGATTTCAAGTTCTTAGAAAACATGAAGGCCTCCACTAAATAAATATAAATGCAAGAAATTCTTTGGCATATAGAGGAGGAGGAACTCCTGAGGCTTAGAGGATTTGATGAGTTAGAATGAATACACTACATGAAGCCAGAAAATCCAGCATCTGGGTGTGTTCTGCAGAGGACCTACTGATTCAGAACTAAGCTTCTTGGCATGACTGGAGATGAGAGGCCCTGATACACTAGAGCACAGATGTGAAGGCAAATGTTTGCAATTATTGCAGTAAGTGGCAATGGGTAAGATTTCAACCAAAGGTCTTGATCTATAGAGAGCTTGGACGTGGTTTACAGAAAATAAAGATCCAAGGACAAGAGAAATTGGCAGCCAACAAAGATATTGCTTGGTTTATGAATATATGAGTTAATAAAAAATAATTAAGGAGGCTGAGGGCAGCCAAAATTTCACCCTTGAAAATGCTAGCTCCTGACCCTTCTCCTGGCTATGTCAGAAATCTTGGTTCCCAATGAATGGCAGGGGTGGGGTGGGGGTGAGAGAAAAAAGAAACAAAAATGGTAAGGGTGTGGGGAAAGGGAAAGTAAAAAGGTGTCGAGAGGAAATGACAGTTAAAAACCTTTACCAGGAGGGCTGGAGTTATGGCACAGTGGTAGCGTGCTAGCCTAGCACGCGTGAGGCCCTGGTGTTCGATCCTCAGCACCACATAAAAATAAAATAAAGATATTCTGTCCACCTACAACTAAAAAAATAAATATTAAAAAAAAACAAACAAACCAAAAACCTCTACCAGGGTATATGCCTCCTTCCCCAAACAGGCACACTATTGGAAAGTCTTATTAAGGTCACTTTTTATTTGTAGTGTGACCACTCTGAAATGATTGCTCCAGGGTCCAGTAGGGTCCAGATATTTTCAACTATGCAGAACAAAAGGTGGACATGAAGGACTCAATAAATCTGATGTTCTTTTTTAGTCTGAGGATAGAGGAACAGTTGTACATTTTCTTTCCTTACTATTAAATGCAAATATAGGTGAATAAAGGCTTATAAAGAAAATTTCTCTTAATATCACAATTCATTCTTTTAGATCCTTTCTTGTGTGTACCCTAGGAAATCATGGCTTTCCCAGTTGTAATACAAGTTTGCAATTCCAGATGTTTAAGACTCATGGACTTTAGGCAGTCTCTTCTTTCCACCCTCATTTCTTTTCTTTCTTCCTTCTGTAACAGTTGGGTACCTAAAATGTTAAAGACTCTTTACTTTGTGATTTGTATGTGAAGTTCAGACAGTTTATGCTCAATAGAAACTTGGAATACATGGAGGAAATGGACAAGTAAGCAGATGGCTAAAGAGAGTGTAGAAAGTACCTTTGGAAGACCCCAATGAGTGCCTTACATCTTGCTCAGCCTTAGAAGGTCAGGGAAAGATTTTGGGAAGGTGTGGTATTTGCATGGGTTCTAAAAGACTAAGATGAAATAGAAAAGATTGAGAAGAGCAAGTGAATAAGAAAACAATTCATGTGTAAGGGCATGGGAGGGGAAGGGGCTATTCCATTTAGAGAAATAAGAGTGTGGAATGTCCTGATGGCTGATTCAAACAGCTTTAGTGCATTATGATGAAAGGTAAGCAGGGAGAGGCAGGCTTCATGAGAGGATGCTTATGTTACACTAAGAAAAATGGACTTTATGTATTATGAGAAACTCTTAAGGAATATTTAGCTCACAAGGGTGTAGAATTGGACATGATCAGATGTGCTTATTTTAGTAAATTTCATCTGTTATCAATGAAGAATGTACTGGAGGGAGCAGTGCTGGAAAAAGTGCCCCTTCATTACCACTGCCCTGCTACCACAGCCAGTTACTATATTTTCTGTTCCAAAGACTTAGGTATTAAGTATTAGACTCTATAACTGTTTACACAGAGATTTCAGAAAACAAAATCTGTTGTAAAAAGGAAGAAATTAATGAATCAAATAGCCAAGTAATTTGCCCTTGGTTCTATTAACTAATGAAGACTTTGTCTGTTACTATAAATGGTTTTATGGTCACAAAACCCAGTTTAAAAAAAATCAGCAATGTGTAAATTGATTTGCTATTCCAAGACCATTCCAGTCACCCTGTGTTGCAAAGCCTCCATGCCACTTGAGTGGGGTTGCTTCTGTGCTCAGCTTCTGAGATGAGACTGGTCTGTTTCATTCAATCAGGGCAAAACTAACTCCCTAGATGCAGTGATTGGTTTAGAAGTCACACTATCTAAAGAGTACTCATGTGAGAGAAATTCAAGAATGCTGCTCTCTTACATAAGCTGGGGATACACTGGAGACAGAAAGTGGTAGCTGCTAGTAGCTGCTGAAAGCTACCTTGGGGCTTGAGGAAAGCTGGAAAGAAGATGAGCGTGGACCACAGGGGAGGGCTGGGAGTGGCTGAAGAGGACAACAGAAGGTCTGATCATAACGCCTTTGGATTTTGAAGTTACATGACAGAAAATTTACCTTTATCGTATAAATTGCTTTGCGTTGGCTTTCTGTAATTTGCAACTGAAAATATCTTTGAGCCTTTAGCATGGCCCAAACAAAAGTGGAACAGCTGTCCTGTACAAAGTGAGAAAATGCACCACACTTAATAAGGTTTGTAAAAGGCTCTGGAAGCAATTATAAAAAAGAAGCAATAGCCACATATTTTTAATGTGCAATATGACTCTACAATAAAATAAACAAAAACTATAAATCAATGAAATATAGCAAAACAATCATGGAATCAAAAACATTTCAAGAAACCTGCTTATTCTTCCAGTTGCTATTCAGTTTTGAAGCTTTTGTCTTGAAGTAGCAAAGACTAAAGTGAAAATTTATGTTTGTACTCATTTTTATACTTCTTCATTTTACCAAAAATATTTGGAACTTACAGTGATATATTATTGTATGAAATATAACAAATTTAGAGAATAAAATAAAGAATTGTAGCTTGAGGGAGAATACAAGTAGAAAAATAAGTAAAAGGTTTGGTGCCCATTTACAAAGTATCAGAAAGGCAACACATTATGCTTTACTTTTCCTAAGAACCAAAAGACAGAAAAGAAAACAATTCATTTCAAAATCATTCCTCTGAGAATCATAGCTAATAGGCAGCACCCACTCTGTGCCAGGGACTTTTGTAGCCCCTTTGTATGCTTGACACCATTTAATCCTTTTATAATCCTGTGAGGTAAGAAATACTTTCTAATCATTCCATGAAGGAAACAAAGTGCTCAGTGTGTAAGTACTGGACACAAGATTTGAACATAGGCAGTCTTGTCTCAGAAGGCTTATACTTGACCCCTAGACTGCACTGTCACTGTAAGATTAAAGAAAAGTTTCTACCTAGAAGCAATACAAATTATTGACAGATGGATATTTCTTCCATCTGTTCTCATAAAGAGAGACAGTACAACAGTGTCAACCTTCAATGATGGGGATGATATATATAAGAAGGGAACTTTCATAAGACTGCTTTTATATTGTTAAATGAGGCTAGAGATAAAGCATAATTTATATTTTAAAAAAATTCTAGAATTCTCTCTTTGGGTGGTCCAAAGATAAGAGTTCAAACTAGATGATTGCATATTTTTTAAACATCCTTCCTGAATAACATTTCTCACTACTAAGTGATTGATGATTCAAGATTCATCTTCTTGTCAAGAAAGAGAGGTGAGGAAACTCTGTAGCACCACCTAAGAGCAGAGGCCGGCATTAACACTCATTCCTGAGAAAGGCAGTGTCGATATATACTCCTTAACATTAAAGAATGTAGTTAGGACACAAACCAGAAAGCTCTTCTTCATGGAAGTAGAGTGAAACAGGACTACAGCCCAAGTATTCTCTATCAGTGATTTGTATCACTGGGAGAAACAATGAATTTGAAGATACACGGCATACAGTTCCCAGTGCTAAGGTTTGACTTAGAAGTCTGCAGCACTTCAAATACTGTAAATGGAGAAAAAGAGCACTAAAACCCAAGACTATGATAAATGCAGTTGGAATTAAAAGAAGAAGAAGAAAAAAACAACACAAATATTCTGGGTTGGCATAAATTTTATGAGGCAAAATTTTGAGTTTACCTAGAAAGAAACTTTAGAACTTGACTTAAAGTTTGTAAAACTTGATGCTTTTCCTTAAAATTGAGTCTCAATTGCATTAAAATACAAGCTCCCTAACATTACTAAAAAGGATTGCTAAAATTCGTGCCTTGCTATGACACCATTTTAACAAATGTCATGCAAATATTTGCATATTTACAAAGCACAAAATAACACACTGAGGCACTGTTGAGGATGCAAAATTGGTACTGGAGGCCTTCAGAGAATAATTTAGCATTTCTGCAAATTATCAATAACAGAAGGAATTCTACAGCAACACTTCATATAGTAAATTTAATTTCAGCTTGATTTTGAAAAATGCTTAATATCTTTGCTGTTAAAATGGAGCAAGGGAAAATGATTTGGAAGAGTAAAAAAACATGTCATATGATGTTGTAATTATCTACTTCCTTTTTTCAAAGTTTTACTAAGATATTTTACAAATATTGTGAATACTTGCTCCTTATCACAGCTAACAACCACCACAATACTTGGCAGTTAATAAGTGAATATCGGCTGAACACAGAAAGGGTTATGTAAGGAGGAGATGGGAAGAAGTTAGAGAAGAACGATTGTTCAGAGTAACTGGAGGGTAATGCATACACTCAGGAGCAGCAAGAAGCCTGGGGTATACAGGGTATACAGTGTTATATGTCAAGAGTTGCTCATAATGGACTCATTATATGTATAGTGACTTCTAGGTAGATTACACATGAACAAAGGTAGATGTTAATAAAATAGCTTTGGTTGGATAGTTCAAAAAACGACTGTAAGACATCAAATTTATAATTGTTGAATTTATCTTTTTCTTTTAAACCATCTGCTTTAACTGAAAATTAAGGGTAGTAATAGCTTCAGAGCACTTAGGCTATGAATAATTACGTCAAGAAAAAAAGATAAATAAAAGAGAACATCAAAGTTAAACAATATGAGGAGAGTACTATAATTCTGTCAACTTAGAACTTCTAGAAAATCAGTGATTTAGGTTTATTTACAAGCACAATTGCCAACTATTCATAAATCTTACTCATTTTTGAGTTTATAAACTCTTTTTGGCTGAACGTGGGACTGTAATGAATCACTGTCAGAATTCCCTCAGGAAATTATAATTTAGAAGAGTTTTGTAGGAAAAATAACTCAAATTTTTTTCTCAATTATGACTTATCCAAGATTTATTGAATTAATCATCGCTTAAATTCTTAGTATAAAAGGGAAATAAAATAATTAAAAATGTACTTGCATTCATTTATTAATTCAACATTGTGTAGTTTATTCTGTGATTATAAAGTAAATTCAGGATAGTTAATATCTCTTATTAGTCAAATATATGTGATTCAAGCCAGGAGCAGTGGTGCACGCCTGTAATACCAGCACTTTGGGAAGCTGAGACAGGAGAATCGCGAGTTCAAAGCCAGCCTCAGCAACGGCGAGGCGCTAAGCAACTCAGTGAGACCCTTTCTCTATATAAAACACAAATAGGGCTGGGGATGTGGCTCAGTGGTTGAGTACCCCTGAGTTCAATCCTCGGTACCAAAAAAAAAAATACATATATATATTATATATATGTATTTATATTATATACTCTCTCTCTCTCTCTCTCTATATATATATATTACTCAAAGACTGGGAAAGGCAGAGAACAATAGGTGTGCTATGATGACCTGATATATATATATTTCACATAAAACCTTTATGTAATTGCATGTAAGTTTTCCTTTTTCTTTAATTGTAAAGTTATTTTATTTTATTTGTTTAAAATTTAATTATTCTACTTAGGTATACATAATAGCAGAATGAATTTTGATTCATTGCACACAGATGGAGCACAACTTTTCATTTCTCTGGTTGTTACGTGATGTAGAATCACATCATATATGCGGTCATATATGAAGCTAGGGCCATGATGTCCATCTCATTCCACCATCTTTACTGCCCCCATGCCACTCCCC
>PVHX01026578.1:0-20624 GCA_004024805.1 Geosciurus inauris
ATCCAGCCTGCCTAGAATGGAGGGTCCCTGTGGACTTTTGCTAGGAAATGGAGTTGGACAGGTGGAACTAGGTATTTTTGTGAGCAAACTTGAGAAGAGGGGTTAGGTGTTGATATGGCAGGCAGCTGGAAACTGCAGGTTCCTGAGCAGCAGAATGCCACCAGCAAGGCTGCTTTCACATGCATGTGGTACTTCACAGTGTTCCTTGATACTATGTTATGTGACTGATAAGTAGAAAAAAATGGTTGAAGAAGCCCAGAAGAAAGCTGATGCAGTAGGTCTCAGAGATGAAACTGAATGCTATAGCCAATTTTCTGGTTAAAACTTCAAAGAGTCTAGTACTAAATTAATACCTGAAGGCAGTGAGCCAAGCAGTTAATTAGAAGCAATAAATAGCAAACTAGAAACCATTAACCACCCAGTAGAGCATGGAAAGTAGGCTCAGGGGATTGCAGAAAAGGAACAGAGTGTGCCCGTGAATTAGACAGGCATGGAAACCTCGAAGCTATACTGGGAACCTCCAAAGTTAACCAAGAAAATAAGTACCTCTCATGTTACAGGAATATCTGATGGGAAGAAATGATAACAGAAGAGACCAGGGGAAGAAAAACGTGGCTCTCATTATTCTCCCATGTCGAAGAGTTACAGAAGGTTCTCAGAGTCCATGTGAGAAGAAAAAGAGAAGGAAGGAGGAGAATGTTTACAGTTATTTTGTTTAAAGCCCCCAACCAGGATTACTTAGTCTCATTCAGGTTTTTATTTTAGAGAAAGAAATAGCATCAAAGTGGAAAATAGAGGGAAAGGAGTAAGACTGATGAAATAAGTGATGAAAAATGGAAGGAGAGACAAAACAGGGGAAGTCAGTCATGTCTGTGTGTACCACCCCTCTGTAAGTTGTGGGAACTGAACCCGGAGCCTGAGGCAGGCTGGGCAGGTGCTCTACCACTGAGTTATATCGCCAGGCCACAAGACTAAGGAAGACAAGCCAGGGCAAAGGACAGAAAATGGAGATGAGAGGAGTGAGAGGCAGGAAAGGTCTTTAAGCAATGAAACAGCAGGGTCAGATTTCTGCTTCAGAAAGATGGCCCATGGGGCTAGGGTATAGCTGTGCCAGAGAGCTGGCCTAGCATGTGTGAGGCCCTGGGTTTCATGCCCAGCAGCATACAAAGAAAAAGAAAAAAACCAATGGCGCATGGTAGAAGAAGAGGAACCAGATAGGAGGGTGAACAGAAGCCCAGAGGCAGGCTCAGGTGTCTGAGGAATCACAGGAAGCGATGATTAAGTAAATGTATCAGGTGGGAGAAGCGAAGACCTTTGGACTGAGGTTTCATGATTGGGAGATCTGGATCAGTGGTGGTATTGTTTACTGAGAAAGTAAACATAGGGGGCAGAGCATTGGGGAAGCAGAGGAACTTGGTGTTGGACATCAGAAGTTGATTTGCTTGTCAAATCTCCAGATAGAACCTTTTGGGTGCAGCCGGCTTTGGCGCTTAAACACTGACATAAGAAGAGGAAAAGCTGGGGCTGGGATTGTAGCTTAGTGGTAGAGCGCTTGCCTTGCACATTCAAAAGAAAGAAGAGAATAAATCTAAGGAAAGTAAAAGGAAAAAAATAATAATAAGGGCATAGCAGAATCAATGAAATAGACACCAAATATTCAGTAAAGAGGATCAACGAAATCAAAAGTGAGTCTTTTAAAATATGAGTAAGAAGCCGGGTGTGGTGGCGCAAACCTGTAATCCCAGCACTTAGGGAGGCTGAGACGGGAGAATTGCAAGTTCAAAGCCAGCCTCAGCAATGGCGAGGCGCTAAGCAACTCAGTGAGACCCTGTCTCTACATAAAACACAAAACAGGGCTGGGGATGTGGCTCAGTGGTCGAGTGTCCCTGAGTTCAATCTCCAGTACCAAAAAAAAAAAAAAAAAAAACCAAAAAAAAGAAAAAAAATATGAATAAGAGCTGGGTGTGGTGGCATTACCTGTAATCCCAGCTACTCAGGAGGCTGAGGCAGGAAGACTACAAGTTTGAGGCCAGCCTGGGCAACTTAGAAAGAGCTCTGTCTCAAAATAAGAAGAGGGATGGAGTGGTAGCTTAGTGGTAGAGTGCTTGTCCATCATACACAAGGCCCTGGGTTTAATCTCCAGTACAGAATGGATGACTAGATAGATACTGAGATAGACAGATATTAAGATAGGTAGATAAAGAATAAGAGAGAGAAGTGTATTAGGGTGCTGCAGAGAAATAAAACCAATAGCCTTAATGTAGGGATTGGCTCACATGATTGTGGAGGCTGCAAGTTCAAGTCCAAAATCTGAAGATTGGGCCAGCAGGCTGGAGACCGAGTAATAAGCCCATGTTATGGTTCAAGTCCAAAGGCATCTGTTGTTGCACTGCTTGGGGGAATGGATGAGGCCTATCTCATCTGTGTGATTCCAAGTCCACCAATGTAAGCCATCCAAAAACACCCTCACAGTAACATCCACAATAATGTTTGACCACATACCTATGTACCTGGGCCCAGCCAAGATGACACATAAAATTAACCATCAGAATAAGTTTCTGGCAGGATGGATCATGAAAAAAAGAGAGAAGACAAATAATACTAGAAATTAAAAAGGAAAAACTCTAGGCATAGTAGAGATTAAAAAACTAATTGAGTTATAATTGCAACAACAAAAAAATAGATAACCTAATTTAAAAATGAGGAAAAGCTCTAAAGGGACATTTTTCCAAAGAAGATGTACAAATAGCTAAGGGGCACATGAAAAGATACTCAATTAAGGAAATGCAAATCAAAATCACAATGAGGGGTGAATGTGTAGCTCAGTGGTAGAGTGCTTGCCTAGCATGTGCAAGGCCCTGGATTGGATCCCCAGACTGCAAAACAACAACAAAATCATACAGATGTCTTCTGATTCCAGTGTAGTAGAATTGGAAATTAACGAAGGGAGGTAGGGAGGGACCACTTATATCTAGAAATGAAAACAACATGAACCTGTGTGCTAAAGAGGAAATCAAAGAAAATTAAGAAACACATCTAATGAGCATCAGAACATTGAATATCAAAATGTTTAGCATGAGCCAGGCGCAGTGGTGCAAGCCTGTAATCCCAGCACTTAGTGAGGCTGAGACAGGAGAATCACGAGTTCAAAGCCAGCCTCAGCAATGGTGAGGCACTAAGCAACTCAGTGAGACCCTGTCTCTACATAAAACACAAAATAGGGCTGGGGATGTGACTCAGTGGTCGAGTGCCCCTGAGTTCAATCTACAGTACCAAAAAAAAAAAAAAAATGTTTAGCATGAATCTAAAGTAGAGCTTAGAAATTTATAGTCTTGAATACATCCATCAGGAAATACGAACAAACCATCCAACCAAAAATGGAAACAGAAAGGAGGAGGTAATACAGATCTGAATAGGAATAAGTGAAATGAAAAACATACACAAACAAGGACAATTACCCAAAGCAAAATCTGACTCTCTGAAAAGTCTCATAAGAGAACACAAAGTTTTGGCAAATCTAATCAGAGAAGAGGATAAAGATATGCAAAATAAAGAAACAAAAATGTGAAGATATGGTGGATTGGCTTTCTGCATCTATCCCAGCCTCTCCCTAGTGTGCCTGTCTCTATAGCAGAGGTTACAGTACAACCTTGAATCCCAAATTCTGCCTGTGATTCTGATTCCATCGATTAGATGCATGACATTTGAATTCAGAAATGGGATATGTAGAGCGAAGGAATCGCATGCAAGACATCCATTGTATGTCAGTCAGCTTTTTGTCACTGGGACCAAAATAGCTGACAAGAACAACTTAGAGGAGGAAAAATTTGTTCTGGCTCACAGCTTCAGAGTTTTAGACCATGGTCAGCCTGCTCTGTTACACTGGGCCTGAGGTGAAGCAGAACATCATGGCAGAAGATTATGGTGGAAGAAAGCTGCTCAGCTCATGATAGCCAGCAAGCAGGGGTGGGGAAAGAGAGAGAGAGAGAGAAAGAGTTTGAGCAAGGGGCCAAAGTACATTATCCCCAAGGTACATTCCCATTGATCCACTTCCTCAGCCACACCCTACCTTCCTGCTATTACCACCCAGTAATCCATTCAAATTATTAATCCATCAAATGGATTAATCCACTGATTAGGTTATAGCTCTTGTAGCCTGATAATTTCATCTCCTGCATTAATATGTGAGTTTTTATGGGGGATATCTCATATATAGACCATAACACACTGGTTTTTCTTTCCCTCCCTTTTTCTCGTTGAATGTCATTCCCATATAATTCACCCATTTGAAGTGTACAGTGCAGTGGTTTTTAGTATATTCTCAGTGATACAGTCATCACCACAATCAATTTTAGAGCATTTTCATCACACTGAAAAGAGATACTGCACCCTTATCCATTGTCCTGCAGTCTTCTCATCTTCCCCACCCTGTCCTTCTTGCTCTAGTTGTAGGCCATCACTAAGTTTTCTGTCTCAATATTTGTGTATTCTGGACATTTGATGTAAATGAGATTATGAAACATATGACCTTTGTTACTCTATTCTAAGCAAAATGAGTTTAAGTTTCATCCATGTAGTAGCATATATCATACTTGATTTTTTATGATTAAATAATATTACATTTTATGCATTTACATTCTTTTTTTTTTGTACTGGGGATGGAACCCAGGGGCACCCACTGAGCCACATCCCCAGCTCATTTTATATTTTATTTAGAAACAAGGTCTCACTAAGTTGCTTAGGACCTTGCTAAGTTGCTGAGGCTGGCTTTGAACTCACGATCTTCCTGCCTCAGCCACTGGAGCCACTGGGATGACAGACATGTGCTACCATGCTCAGCTACCATATTTTGTTGATCTGTTCATCAATTGATGGACATTTGGGTGGTTTCCACTTTCTGGCTATTATGCATAATGCTGCTGTGTACAAACTTTCATGTAAACCTATGTTTTTAATCTCTCTTGAGTATATACCTGGAATGGAATTGCTGGGTCATATGGTAAGTTTATATTTAACCTTTTTTTTTTTTTGGTACTGAGGATTAAACCCAGGGGCACTATAACACTGAGCTCATTGCCAGCCCTTTTTATTTTTTATGTATTTATTTTGAAAAATATTTTTTAGACATTGATGGGCCTTTTTATTTTTATTAATTTATTTATATGTGGTGCTGAGAATCAAACCCAGTGCCTCACACTTGCTAGGCAAGCGCTCTGCCACTGAGCCCCAGCCCCAGCCCCCCTTTTTATTTTTTGTTTAGAGACAGAGTCTTGCTAAGTTCTCAAGACTGGCCTCAAACATGTGATCCTTCTGCCTCTGCCTCCTGAGTAGCAGAGATTAAAGTGTGTATCACCCATCTGGCTTATGTCTAGCCTTTTGAGGACTGTCAACCTGTTGCACCAGGCAGCTGAGCCCTTTTACATATCTACCTGCAATAAAAGTGCAGTAGTCTTAGCAAGCCAATTCAGCGATGGGCTTCTGGGTAATAATCTCCCAGGCTTAGCCTATAGCTTGCTCCTTCAGCCCTTCCAGAAGTTTGAAAACATCTAATTACCTGTATTGAATCTTTTTCTACTTAAAATAGTTTGCGTGGTTTCTGTTTTCTGCAAAATATATCATCTAATAAGAAAGAGTTTTGCTATAACTGCTCTTTTATATTTATGTAATATGAGCTTAAGGGTGTAGCTCAGTAGTAGAGCACTTGCCTAGCACATGCAAGCCCTGATCTCTAGTACCACAAAAACAAACCAAACTGAGAGAGAGAGAGAGAGAGAGAGAGAGAGAGAGAGAGAAAATGAAGAATATATATATATAATATATATTGTTATTATTAAGTAAAATACTCAAAAAAGTTTTGGCCAGGAAAAAAATTTCTGGAACTAAATAAATAAAAATTTAAACAAGCCAAAAAATTAAAGAAAGGTAAACATTAGTTCACTAAACTAAACGCTGTATCTGAAAACACACAGTATGATTAAATATCAATTACTGTAGAAATGGTGAATTGATAACAGAAAAATATTATCCATATAATTTTATAGTATTATCATTAGATATATTAAAAATATACTTTTTAAAAAACCTCACTAGCTGGGCATTGTGATGCATGCCTATAGGCTCAGCTACTCAGGAGACTGAGGTACAAGGATCACTTGAGCCCAGGAGTTCAAGACTGCCTGAACAACATGGCGAGAACTTGTATCAAAAAAAATTTTTTTTCAGTACATAAGTATACTTTTTAGAAAGATTTTTAGAATATTATGACTATATTATAAAAATCTTTTACTTGATACAGTGTCTTTTGAAAAAAATTGAAACTATATTTAATAGAAAATCTTTAGATGTTATTTCTTTAAGGTTAAAATAAGACAAGGATAACCCATTATTATAACTATTACTGTTCAGTATAGTACAGGAAGTTCTGGCCAATGCAATAGGAAAAGAAAAAAATTTAGAGTCATAAAAATTAGAAGGGAAGATATGATGTGAGTATTGCATAGAAAACCTAAATAATGAATAAACAGACAATCAAAACAATGTAGTAAGGTTTTCATAACCAAGATCAGAAACCAAAAGCTCTCTTCTTCACCAGCAATAATAAGCATGAGAATAAGAAAAACTAAGATATTGTTTGAAATAGCAGCAAAGACCCCTATTATCTAGATGTTCCTTGATAAAAAATGTATTAGTCCTAACATTACTAAGAGACACATAATATATGAATAGACAGATAAACCATGATCTTGGAAAGGATAACTTAGTATTATAAATATATTAATTCTCCCTCCTCCTACAATTCATCTATATATTTAATGTAATTCCAACCAAAAAGTTCTAGCATTTGGGGAAAGAACTTGACAAATCAATTTCTATACTTTACATGGAAGAATGAGGTTTCATGAATTGCTAAGAGGGTTTTGCCTTGCTAGATATTAAAATATAAGACACAACCTAGTATTTAAAGTTTTATAGTCCTGGCTTAGAAACATAGGTCAGAGACAGACCTATGTTAACAAGAATTGGTTATCATTATTGAGGTATCATCATAAATCTCTAGGGAAAAGACGAGTTATTTCACAAATAGTATTGAGAAAAAGTTGTTCAATGTAGGGAGAAAAATAAAATTGATCTCTTACCTCACACCATATAAAAAATAAACTCCTAATGGGTCAAAGCTCTAAGTATGCAAGATAATACCACAAAGGCAATAAATGAAAATGTAAAGGAACATCTTCATGTCCTTGGATGGAGGGTAATCTCTTAAACAAGACCCTAGAAAGGACACCCCCCAAAAAGAAAAATTCTTAGCTTCGTTCCATCAAATTTAAAGGTTTGAGTCCAAAAAAAGAATACCAGACAAAAATAAATAAAAAGAAAACCCAAATTGGTGGCAGACTTGAAGAAAAAAAAAATAGAATCATCTGAAACCAACAGTTTCTGGAATACACACAAACTCCCATGATAAAGATCAAAACCCAAGTAGCAAAGGGAGAATGCAGAAATACACATCACAGAAAGGGAAACCCAAGCGGTTGCTGAAGACAAGGAGAAACATTCAGTGCACCAGTACTTAAGGAAACCCAAGCTAAATTATGAGAATGGTGGCATCAAGTACAGCCAAGGACATGGGGACAGGGGCAGTCATGCACTACTGGGGGTATCATCATGAATTCTGATCTCATCAAGATTTGTGGAATTGAAAATGTGACCCATCATTTCCTTTCCTGGACTTTTTGAAACAAAATGAAAACCTCTTGCCCATACCTACAGGAAACATGGGCAAGGATGTTCATCTCTTCAGCATGTGAGAAAGCACACATTGGAGGCAGGCCATGTGCCTGAACCTGGAAGGATGTTTAAGAATATGTGTTTTTATGGACCTCAGAGAATACTATTCAACCAGCAGTAGTACAGTGCTTACATTTACATATGTAAGTAGATTTCCAAGGGGAAACAGAATGATGAGCTCTAATGATCTGTGTCATTTATACAGTTCACAAATACATAAATATTACATTTTTAAGGGCACATTTACATAACAATAAACACATAGACATTGAATGGGAAGTTTGGGTGGGTCCTCACTAGTCTACCCTGTTCCAATGCAGCATACCTGTGGACAGAGTGGCCCAGTGGTACCATAGGCAGAGTGAGAAATTGTTTATGCCCGGAACCTGCACTTTGGAGCGACTTCTTCTGCTGGCAGCTTGAGTAAATATCTTATAAGGTGATCATACAAGAGTTCAAGGTGGTGGTGTCAGGGATGTGAAAGGCTTTTTGCAACCTGGCAGGTCCTGACCTGTCACCAACAGAGTCCTGGGCTTCATGGAAGTCACAAAGAACATAACCTCCAACTCCGTATTGTCTGGTATCCATTAGTACTGATGTGTCCTCTCAGGCTATCCCAGTAAGAGATTTTTACTGTGATAAAATATCTTTTTTAAGATACGTGGGTCAGAGTGTTCATTTTTGTTAAGATCTTCCTCCTTGTCAGAAAGATATACAGGAAATATACTATACCCCGTTGAAGGTAGGGAGGAAAAAGCAGTTAGGAATGGATCAAGGAAAAATGTTAAGATGGTTTTTGCATAAAGTGATAATATGTGTTTCACAAGGCCAGAAATGGCAATTTAATTCTGTGTTCCTAGGTACTTAAAAACCCACAATCAAGATGGGCGTGGTGGCGCATGCCTGTAATCCCAGCACTTTGGGAGGCTGAGACAGGAGAATAGCAAGTTCAAAGCCAGCCTCAGCAACGGTGAGGCACTAAACAATTTGGTGAGACCCTGTCTCTACATAAAACACAAAATAGGGCTGGGATGTGGCTTAGTGGTCGAGTGCCCCTGAGTTCAATCTCTGGTACCAAACAAAACAAAACAAGAAAACAAACCCCACAATCAAAATAATTTACTACTGGGGGCTGGGGTTGTGGCTCAGTGGTAGAGCACTTGCCTCACATGCGTGAGGTACTGGGTTCAATCCTCAGCACCACGTAACAATAAATAAATAAAATAAAGATATTTAAAAAAATAATTTACTACTAGAATTGTACAGTGCACGTAAAACATAGGTCCTATTGAACGTCATTATTCGCTAGCCTTTGAAATGATAACTGCTAATAAGCTACACTCTGGGCAGATGCATTATATCAGAATTCAAGAATGAACCCCTTTGGTCAGTATTAAAGTCCAGTCAGAAGGACAGAAATCACACTAGCCTTTTTAACAGGGTCACTAGTGCTAGGAGCTAAGTAGGAGCTGGGAAGGTAACAAGGCAGCAGCAGCACAGAAGAGAGGAAGTCACCAGAAGAAACAGCCACCACCCCTGGGACTGGAGTGACAAGAGAAACGCTTGGGGTTATCAGAACCTGGATGCTTAGATAAGGGGCCTCCCAGAGCTGCCACCTGTCTTTCGAGAATGGGACTCTGCCCAGCTGCTGACATCTTTGAACGGGGTTACGAGACTTTTTCTGGAAATCTAGCACAAAGCTGGGAACTCAAACTACCAGCCACTATAAGGATGAAGCAAGGTGACTGAGCACTTGCTTGCTGCAACAGCAGTCTAACTGGAAGGAACAGTCCCCTTTCTTTCCTCCAGCCTCCCTCAGATGTGGCCCCTCAGCATGCCTCAGCAGCTGGGGAAGGAGGCTTGCGTGGTGCTCAGCCTATGGAAGGCCAGTGTGTAGCCCACAGGTAAGAGTTTAGACCCAGGCATACAACTTAGTCCAAATAGTCAGGGATCACTTAATTTCAGGAAAAAATTGGAATACTGCCTCACTTTATTCTAGTACCAAATCCCATCAATGTAGTTCAGTTGGGTTCTGGTATTACCATAGGTAGTACAGACCCTACAGGTCAAAAAGTCATGGACTGCAACGAGACTATCCACACTTCAAACTGACCGGCTATAAATGTGGGGGCTTTCCACACTGCCATCGCTTAGGCTAATTGACTAGAATGTCTCAGGGAACTTAGGAAAGCACCATCCATCCCTGCAGTGTTGTTATCCAGGATACAACTCAAGACCACCTATGCAGAGACACATAGAATGAGGTTTGGCTGGTTTCCGAATCATGCTGTGGGTGAAATCAGCATGTTACCCTCTGTTATGGTATGGATATGAAGTGTCCCCCAAAAGTTCATGTGTGAAACAATGTGGGAACTCTCAGAGAGGGGACAAGTAAGTAGATTATGAGAGCTGTGATCTAATCAGTGGATCAATCCATTTCATGGATTAATAATTTTAATAGATTAATGGTTGGTAACTGTAGCAGGTAGGTCATGGCTGGAGGAAGTGGTTCCCTGGGAGCATGCCTTTGGGATTATATTGTCCTTGGGTCCTTATCTGAAAGCTCTCTCTGCTTCCTGGTTGCCATGCTCTGAGCTGCTTTCCTCTGCCTTGCCCTTCCACCATGATGTTCCGCCTCGCCTTGGGCCCAGAGCAATAGAGTTAGCTGACCACAGATTGTATCATGAAACTGTGAGACAAAATAAACTTTTCCTTCTCTAAATTTTTTTTGGGGGTAATTTGGCCTCAGTGGTGGAAAACTAACACCCTCTGCCAACAAATCGATGTGTTCAGCCAGGAAGCTCCCCTGAGCTTCAGTGTCCAGAGCTTTTATTGGGGTTTCATTGTGTGGGCATGACTGATGTAATTATTCACCATGAGATTGAACTCAATTTCCAGTCCTCCTTACCTCCCAGAGGGCTCCAAGTTCCCAATCTTCTTATCATAGTATTAGTCATTCTGATGGTCAGCTTCCATCCTGAGTCATCTCATCTCTTAGCACAAAGTCAGGTGTGATCCAATGGGTTCATGAATAACAAAGATACTCCTATTACTTGGAAAATTGTAAGGATTTAGAGTTTGTCTCCCATGAACCAGAGACAAAAGCCAAATTATCTTTCAGCAGCTAACAAAACAAGATAAAAATAAGTTATTAGGGTTTAGGAGTGTAACTCAATGGTAGAGTATGTGCCTAGCATGCATGAGATCCTGAGTTCAATCCCTAGTACTGGAAAAAAACAAAGTGATATTAAATGAATATACAAGTACATTTGACAGAACACAAGTTCTCATTCCAAGTTTTAGAGGCATACCAGGTGATAGAAAATTAGTGCTAGAGAAGTTATTTTCCAATATCAACAAATTAGTATGTAAGTTTTGTGGCAAAACTTGCTTTTGTTGGGCACAGTGGCTCATGCCTGCAATCCCAGGGGCTCCAGAGACTGAGGCAGGAAGATAGCCAGTTCAAAGCCAGTCTCAGCAACTTAGGGAGACCTTGTCTCAAAATAAAACATAGAAAGGGATGAGGATATGCCTCAGCAGTTAAGCTCCCCTGTGTTCAATCCCTGGTGCCAAAACAAAACAAAACCTTGCTTTTATTTGGAGTTCAGAAGCCCATTTTTCTTAAAAAGACAGCCTTACCCGATGGTTATGAGTTCTCAGTCCAGTTTACAAAACATAATAATCCAAGGAAATCATAACTAGCATTTATTGAGCTAGGAATCTTCAATATTGCAATGTATTATTCTGTGGGAAGTAGCAAGAGTGCCATGTTGAAAAAAGGAAAAATAGGGAGCCTGAGTCAGAAGCAACAGTTAAAGAGATTCTCTTTGTGAGTCACCTGCATTCCTGGGTAAATATTCTGACAAAAAAAAAAAAAAAAATGGCCTCAGGACTGTGGTGAGAAGTAAGAGGAAGAACACAGATGAAGATGTATGGAACAGCTGCTCCACAGATATTAGGGAAAAACAAAAACACTCATCCAAGGCAGGGCTCATCTATTGTACTGAAATGAATGTAACTTTTAGCACAAAATAAGCATTGAACTAGAAAAAAGTAATGCCTACAGCCCAATTGCTTAGAGATGTTGAGAAGTTAGGGCTGTATTGTATCATATGTTCAAGGTCTAGGGTGGTAGAGATGGAGTGCACACATGTTTGCCCGTGAAGTGTTGCCTGGGGACTTCTTTTTGTGTGTATGTGGTGCTGGAGATTGAAACTGGAACTTTGAGCATACAAAGCACATGCTCTGCCACTGAGCTACATCCCCAACCAATAAAGTAATAAATCTAATGGAATAAAGTAAAACAAAACTTCATTTAAAAAAAGCATTACAGGGCTGAGGCTGTAGCTCAGTGGCAGAGCACTTGCCTAACGTGTGAGACACTGGGTTCAATCCTTAGCACCACATAAAAATAAACAAAGGCATTCCATGCATGTACAGCTACAAAAAAAATTTTTTAAAACATTACAGTAATGAGAAAAATCTAGTAATTTTTTTTTTGGTACCTAGGATTGAACTCAGGGGTACTCGACCACTGAGCCACATCCTCAGCCCTATTTTGTGTTTTATTTAGAGACAGGGTTTCACTGAGTTGCTTAGTGCCTTGTGGTTGATAAGGCTGGCTTTGAACTTGCAATTCTCCCGTCTCAGCCTCCCAAGCTGCTGGGATTACAGGTGTGCGCCACTGCGCCCAGCTTAAAACCTAGTAATTTTTATAAGTTTATTTACATTATCTAATGTTAGTGGGTGATTTTATTATATCCTTTGACAATCATTTATTTGGTGTCCAGTGTCAAACACTAGGCTTGGCAGAAAATTCAGGATGAATCATACATAGCTCCTGTGTGAAGTACTCACCCTAGGAGACTCTTATAAACTGGAGGCGTGACGTGGCCTCATCCTTTAATACATAATTGATGTATTATGGTGGTAAGTAATTTCATAACAAAGATACACATTTGCTAAGAACTGTCTTTAAGGGACTTAATAGATCTATGGAAATATTCCATACAACTTAAAGCAAAATGGCAATTAAGAGAAATGGAATGGAAAAATCCTATTTTCATGTACTTAAGTGGGAAAATCCTACTATCAAATGTAGAAGTATAGTATTGACATTTTTTTTCTTTTAGAGCATGTCTATTGTATTAGAACTGTGATTTTCAAACTCCCAGGGTATGGTGGTAAACCAATGGCTATATGGAATTATGCCCCTGCTCAGTGTCTCCAGCTCCTTGCCTGAAAATGAGAAAAGAGAACACCCATCCCTGGATGCTATGTAAGGTAGAATCCAGAGGTGCATGCCCTGTGCTGACCTCCAGGGAGTGTGATTAGGCTTAATCAAAGCCCTCTGTGAGTCCCCAGCCATATGTGATGGAAAATAGTCAAAACATTTTTTTTTAATTCTCATTGGAAAAGTTGTTATTGGATTTTCTAACCACTATTTTTCTCACTGCCCAGGTTATGCTTTCCCTACTGCTCCTCCTGTGGACCCATTTGCCAAAATCAAAGTGGAAGACTGTGGAAAAACTAAAGGGTGCTTTAGGTTGGTAAAAAAGGATAACTTTAAGGCTAAGAACTATATTTACTTCTCAAGGTAGTATTTAAATTGCATGCAATTCATTCCAATAAGGGGCCTATATCCTTTCATAACTTCTGCAGTGTTATGGTGTTTCCTTTCTTTTGTTGGGGTGTGGGGGGGTAACCAGGGATTGAACTCAGAGGCACTTGACCACTGAGCCACATCTGCAGCATATTTTTTTATATTTTATTTAGAGACTGAGTTGCTTAGCGCCTTGCAGTTGCTGAGGCTGGCTTTGAACTCCCGATCCTCCTGTCTTAGCCTTCCAAGCCACTGGGATTACAGGCATGCACCACTGCCCCTGGCTGTTCTGGTGTTTTCTAGAGTTATGGTGTTTCTAGTGGCCATTCAGTGTTCAATCTTAAAGGCTTTTTAGCTCTAGCATGCACTAGGCACTGGGCCAGTTTCAGGTTTACCATTTCTGGCTGCTCTGCTGTGACCCTGGTGTCTATTTCTCATTAATAGGTTGTATGGGGAAGATTCACATGACACAAAATATGTCTATGCTTATTCAGTAGGAGCTGTAGGTAGAATAAGCAATGATAGACGTATCTAATACCCAATTCCTTTTCAAATAAATAGTCGTGACTTATGGAGTTCTACATAATGCTAACTAGTCATTGAGCGTTGATTATTGTAGCAAGCTTGCCACTCAGGCATAGCTGAGTCCCCACATGATTATTTAGTGGTGTTCCACCAAGACACATTGTGCTAGGCTAGGAAACTAGTGTGGACAGAAGACCTCCCATGTAGACAATGCTGCCTTGTCGGAAAAGCCTTCTCTTTGAACCCTTTATTTCCTAAAACAAACTGTCCCTCATAGAGTTTTTTTTTTTTTTTAATATTTATTTTTTAGTTGTAGGTGGACAGAATATCTTTATTTTATTTTTATGTGGTGCTGAGGATCGAACCCAGTGCCTCACGCATGCTAGGCGAGCACGCTACCACTGCGCCATAACCCCAGCCCCCTCATAGAGTTTTAATGTCTATGGCACTGAAGGTTCTGATTTGGTGGTGGTTCAGAGTTCAAGGTCTAAGGGGGAAACAATGAATACGGGGCTTTGAGCTTTCTTTGGATTATAAGGTCATTTCAAAGATATTTTTTAAAAAATCCAAACTACTAGTATCAAAGAAGATGGTTAGCAATGTACAATTTCTGGTGATTAGGGGGTGCTTTTTTTTTTTTTTGGTGCCGGGGATTGAACTCAGGGGTACTTGGCCACTGAGCCACATCCCCAGAGATGTAGAGACAGGGTCTCACTGAGTTGCTTAGTGCCTCGCCGTTGCTGAGGCTGGCTTTGAACTCGCGATTCTCCTGTCTCAGCCTCCCAAAGTGCTGGATTACAAGTGTGTGCCACTGCCAGGTTTAGGGGGTGCTTTTGAGAAGGAAAGGAATTTCAGCACCCTGCTGGTTTCAGAGTGACTTGTTTTCATTCTTTATTTCTTTAACTTTACTTGGCCCTTTTCATATTTTTCAACCCAGTTCAAGGTTGCCTTGATCTTACATTTCTTCCCCACTGCTCAGGATATTTCTGCCAGCACAGTAGGTTCTTGCCTCCCTCCTCAATCAAAACTTAGAACCCTGGTGTCCTGTTCCTTCAAACATCTGCCATCTGAGCTTAGATTGCTACAAACTACCCTTCCTCCCTTCCTCCCTCCCTCCTTTCCTCCCTTCTTTCCTTCCTTTCAGAGCTGGGGGTCAAACCTGGGCCTTGTGCAACATAAACACATGATCTACCACTGAACCAGTTCCATTGCCATAATTTTCTATCATTCTGAACGTGGTATAATAGTGTTTTTCAAACTAAGGCTTGGGCTTCTTAAAGGATCCACAGATCCTTTGTAAGACTATTTACATTTGTGTTTTCAACTCAGTGATGCTCTTTAAAAAGAAGGTATACATAATCTGACTGATCAGATAACCATCTTATAATGCTGTATGTATTAGTGTCTGACTTTGGAATTGTGTTACCACCAAGTAGCCCAACAGAAGAAAGGCAAATTTTATAAATTAATGTTGCATTTAGGCTCAGTGGATACCAGATGAGTTATTTATTCATTTGGTGCGTTGTAGAAGTGAGGGTTTTGCAGCAAGTCAAACAGATATATTGGGGAGTTGAGCCATCATGCTATGAGCAGTAGTAAGAACGTGCTGCGTTCAAAAATCCCTGCAGGGTACAGTTAGACACACCATATACACAACAGTAATATACTCTTAGTAAAATCACAGCATCCATCACTGGATTACTGAAACCAGGAATTTCAGTATTCCTGTTTTTTTTGTTTGTTTAATTTATATTTAATTTCTAAATTTGTGTTGTTTTTAACTATGAAAGTTTGTAAATAAAAAGAATTGATGTACATTTAATTAATGAAAAATGATTTAAATTATTAACTTGAAGAATCTTTTTCCTCTAAAGGAATTCAGAAATAATTCAGTAATTACTAAAATTTAAGAAATTATAATAATACAGAGAACACTGGCTAGGAGTTTAGAGACCTAGGTTCCCATCCTGGCACTGCCCTTGACTTCCATTATGCAGCCTGAGCCAAGCCTCCTCCCTTCTCTGGACCTCATTTTATATGTCTGTAAAGTGGAGCAGATCATCTCCAAGGTCCTTCCTAACTGAGTAAAACTGTATTTGAGACCCCAGGAAGCAAAGACCTAATTTTTTAGTAATATTGCTTAGCATTGTTTTACTGTTTTTTGTTTTGTTTTGTTTTGTTTTGTTTTGGTCCTGGAGATTGAACTCACGGGCACTCGACCACTGAGCCACATCCCCAGTCCTGTTTTGTGTTTTATGTAGAGACGGGGTCTCACTGAGTTGCTTAGCGCCTCGCCCTTGCTGAGGCTGGCATTGAACTCGCGATTCTCCTGTCTCAGCCTCCCAAAGTTCTGGGATTACAGGCTTGTGCCACCATGCCTGGCTTCTTTTACTGTATTTGAATAAGCAGAAGCAATAATGTCTCTTTTTAATTTTTATTTTTTTAGTTGTAGATAGACACAATACCTTTATTTTATTTATTTTTATGTGGTGCTAAGAATCGAACCCAATGCCCCACACATGCTAGGCAAGTGCTCTACCACTGAGCTACAATCCCTGCTCAATAATGTCTCTTTTGACATATCCTCTAGATATGGGAAACCAGGCTGTAATGCAGAGACCTGTGACTACTTCCTTAGCTACCGGATGATTGGGGCTGATGTGGAATTTGAGCTGAGTGCAGACACAGATGGCTGGGTAGCAGTTGGATTCTCTTCAGACAAGAAAATGGTAAGATGCAAATTATGATAGAATCTGCTTTTTCTCTTTAGTTTGCTGGGCTTCTTTAGATTTAGGAAGCATATACATTGATCAGAGCAGCATAACTATTATATTAGTTGCAAGTTAGAAAACTTTCACGCTCACTGAAGTGCAAGGGTTGGTTGTTAGCATATAAAGTGTGTTATGGCACCAGTAATCTCAGCTATATCTACACTAATGCTACAGGAAGAGCCTCTGAAACTGAATATCTTACACTAGTGAGCATTTATTTCTTGCTCTCTAGTATAAATGTGTGATTTGTCTGGGGTTCATCCCATTTTTAGTAGGTTTCAGCTGCACTTTGCTGCAGTTGGTGAGGTAGATTCAGGTTTTCTCTAGTCAATCTGGGAAGGAAAGCCATAGAGGCATGATTTTTCACGGCAGAAGCAGAAGTGAAGAGCCACTATAAGAGGAAAATTCTAACTGTTTTTCTCCTCTCCTAACACACTCAACACTATTACCAGATATATGGCGGGGGAGGGGGTTGTTCTCCCACACCAAGTAATCCTCCAGTGGATACCAGGTAGATGTCCTCTAACAATTCATTTCTGACACATCTACCTGGAGATAGCATCCGATCCCACAGGTTAAGGGCTCAGTCCTGAAAGACTGCCCCCAATTTAGTTGCCAGTTTTAAGTCCTGGGTTATAACCTGTGTTTCTGACCCCTGGGAACTGTGCAACTGTGGGAACTGTCAATCACTGTTCCCATGACCTTCTCCTGGAGTTTCATTAATTTGCTGGAGTAGTGCACAGAACTCTGAGCACTTTATTTACATTTACCTATTGTGTTAGCTCTCCATTAGTGTGACAGAATACCTAAGATAATCAGTTTATAAAGGATAAAGGGTTATTCTGATTCATGGTTTCAGAGGTTATCATTTCATGGTCACTTTTGAACCTGTAGGAGGCAATACATCATGGCGAGGAGCATGTGGTAGAGGAATCCTGTTTGCCTCATGGCAGCAGGGAAACAAAGGGATACCAGAAGAGACCAAGGTCCCAATATCTCCTTCAAGGACATGGGCTCAGTGACCTAACTTCCTTTCCTTGGACCCCACCTCTTAAAGTTTTTCCATCTCCCAATAGCACCACAGGGTAGGGACCAAGCCTTTAACATAAAGGCCTTTGGGTGACATCCCAGATCAAAACTATAACCCCCATTCATTATAAAGGATATTGCAAAGGATACAGATGAATAGCCATGTGTCAGAGATATATAGGGCCAGTTATGGGGGAAGGGGTGAACAGCTCCATGTCTCCTTAGAATTGTAAGGGCAAAAAGATCACGGTAGCAGCAAACTATGCAAGTCATTTTAGGCTTTATTTGGGAGCAGGATTCATCTGTGGAGGTGGTGGACCCATATTCCTGATGGAAAATGAGCCGCTGAACAAAGAAAGGGACTGGGTCTTTATAGGTTATTTTGAGGGAGGTGGTCTAGTGAAAAAACCTGCCGGTTCTCCCGGTTCTCTTGGGCCCTTAGGAATTTTAGGCTCATTTTGATCAGTCAATGAGATAGTCAGGGAGTTGAGCCCTTGGGTCAAGGGTCCTGTGTTCTGGCTGAAGATTATCATCTCAGTATGGTGATACACTCCTTCTTTTCTGCTCCTCCCTTTCTCTGATTAGCATCAGGAAGGCATCTGTTGGGGGAGGTGGGGGAAAAACCTTCCTTTCCTCAGACTACATTATTTTTGGCCCCCATACCCATTATTCCAGACTCTGAAAGGAAGAAATAAATTTGGATGACAAAGTCTCTGGCTTCTTCGAGCTGAGAGGAGGCAACATGGGGCAAAAGACCTTCCTTTCAGAGCCCTGGAATTGGGCATGAGGTGGACGAAACAGAGGGTGTGTGTGGAGTCCTGATGTCATCCCAGTGGCGTTTGCTCTTTGGGAGACCGGATCCGGCAGCAAGCGGGAGAGGGGATTCTCTGAGCAATTCCCAGCAGTATTGGCTGAACTGATCACTTTATTAAAGGCTATATAAAACTAAAATAGAAAGAGAACAACAAAAGTTATAGCAACATGTAAAGATTAATTTGTGAGGGGATAATTTCAGTGCATGACATAACTAAAAGTTCTGTTAATCAAAAATTTTTTCTTTTTAGTTAAGGGCTAAAGCCTAATCAGATTTGAGGTGTTTATCCCATGAGTTCATGGGCTTGGTTTTTTGGAGTATAGCAAACATAATTAATCTTGGGAATGATATTTTCCTGGTTGTTTGATTTCATCCCACTTGGCAAATTACACAAAATAAGAACAGGGATACAATTAACAATATAGTTCTTTTAGTCTTTTTTTTTTTTAATATTTTTTTAGTTGTAGATGGACACGATGTCTTTATTTTATTGCTTTGTATGTGGTGCTAAGGATCGAACCCAGGGCCTGACGCATGGGAGACAAGCGCTGTACCGCTGAGCTACAATCCCAGCTCCAGTTCTTTTAGTCTTACAGGGAGCCAGGTGGCTACTGGCCTTTTAAGAATCATAACAGTTTGTTTTGGGTCCTGCCATGTGGTCCAATTAACACAGTGCTGTAACTTTCAGCTTTTACATATAACATAGGGATTTAATTTACATTTTGTGAGGTAGAACTTTTATGAAGGAAACAGATAAGACAGATAATAGTTTTTGATTTCCCATATTGTGGCTCACCATTTTTGGACTTGAAAAGGCTCCTGAGTTCCTGGAGCTGTTTTATCTTGGTTTACATAAAAATAGCATTTTCATGACCAGTTTTATGGGATGGCAGATGCCAGGGACTCTAATTGATTTCATAATGTTAGCACCCAACCAGTGATCTGTTGTGTATCTACAATAACCTGTGCTGACCATTTTTGTAGTAAATAGAGGTTTCTAATCCTCTGCTTTTGTATTAATCCTGATGGATGTTTTCAGTCCTATAAGTAAGGGAATAATTTGGGCACTCTCGTAGTCTAGTGGGTGAGGTTAACTATGAGTTTCAGGAGTGAGGATTAAAGTATTAAATTTATAAGTATTAAATTTATAAGATTAAATTTATAAGTCTCACAAATAAAAAAAACTCAGAAGGTTGGGGGCATTGGGGGTGTGAGGCTGACATCTACTTAGAAGAATTATTTCTACTTTTTGGAAATGCCCAGGTATGGCTGTATTTTGGTTATAACTGTTTTGCTAGGTGTTTAAGATGAAGCAAGTCAAACTGACTTTTGTTTTTATCTATTGTTAAGAGTCACCTTTTGGTCTCCTGGGAGGCATCCTTGAGGAGCTTGAGAGCAGCTTATTAGCTCTGCTAGTGCCGTCTGCGTTAGGATAGGTCGAGATCTGGCACTGATCATGTGGCTTCCCCAGGAAGCATGAGGGATGGTTCCCTTTTTAAAACCCTCCTCTCCATCGTATGGCATTTGACTGGCTTTTTGATTCTCCAGTGGTCTCAGTAATCTCCCTGATCCGGAGGTTCTGTGGCCTAGAGGTGTAGAGCCTTTTAGAAGTTTCCTCATTTCTTGGATTTAGGCTGACTCAGAGGGCAAGAACCAAATACTGGTTTCCTTGGCCCCTTTGATCTAATTCTTGGTTTAGGTCTTGATCTTAAACACTCAGCAAGTTAATTTTACCAGTCTTAAAGTAAGGGTGTTGGGTTTTAATTTTAATGTCTATCTGTCTTATAGGTGGTGGCTTATTTATCTTAAAATGATCTGGGTTGCTTGTTCTCGAATCAGTACCTCTGTAAACATTAACAGGCAATAGCCAAAGCTTAAGGAAAATACAAAATAAAATCAATAAGCTTAGTTTGTGTAATCACTATCTTAAATTTTGGCTAATTTATATATTATATTTCCTGGTTGAGATCCTAGTAATCTTTACAACAAAATTAATCCTTTGAATATAACTTTAAATGAACTGGAGTCTGGCCTACTTTGAAGCCATTGTAATAAGCTGGGAGACAGAACTTTATCTCAGGTAAGGTAGGGCTCC
>PVHX01026579.1:0-20561 GCA_004024805.1 Geosciurus inauris
ATTGCAGAAACAGCACAGGTTTATTTAAATGATGCAGCTGCTCAGGAAAGATGGCCTCAGATGTGATGGAACACACATCAGACACAGGCTTTTTGTTTTTAATCAAGTGCAGTAAAAGCCTCTCATAAACATGTTTTACTAAAGTTTAGGAATAAAGAGTATTCTGAAATTAGCATGTCTTCAAAGGCAGATTTTTAACATTCCATGAAAAAAAACAAAAACAAGAAACCTTTTCCTGTGGGAATTTAGGCGGTTCCCAGTGCCTACAAGCATTCTGTGTGGAACTGATAGCAGAGGTAGAAAAATGAAAACCCTGTCTCTCTGTCAATTGCTATCTTTTTGTTTTTAATTATGTTAAAATATCCATAACATAAAATGTACCATTTTAACCATTTTGAAGCATGAAGTTCAGGGGTATTGAGTGTATTTACATAGTTGTACAATCTCCAGAACTTTTTCATACTTATTAAACAAAAACTCCCCATTTCCTCCTTCTCCCAGCCTTGGCAACCACCACTGTCCTCTCTGTCTTTATGAACTTGACTTACTCTAGATATCTCAAAGAAGTGGAATCATACAGTTTTTGCCTTTTATGACTGGTTTATTTCACTTAGCACAGTGTCCCTAAGGTTTATGCATACTGTAGCCTGTGCCATAATTTTCTTTCTTTCTAAGGCTGAATAATATTGCATTATGGAATTGCCACATTTTATTTAATCCACTCACTTACGTTGCTTCTGCCTTGGCTGTTATGAATGATGCTGCTAGGAAGAGGAAAGTACAAACATCTGTATGAGTCCTTGCCTTCAAGTCTTTTGGGTGTACATTCCAAATAATTATTTCTGGATCATAGGGTATCTCTATTTCTAATTTTTTGAGGAATTGTTATACTGTTTTCCACAGTGACTGTACATTTTCTTATATCCTCAGAAATATTTACTGTTTTCTTTTCTTTCCTTCTTTCTTTCTTTTCCTTTCTTTCTTTCTTTTTTTTTTTTTTTTTTTTTTTTTTTTTTTTTTTTTTTTTTTTTTTTTTTTTTTTTTTTTTTTTTTTTTTTTTTTTTTTTTTTTTTTTTTGTGGTGCTGGGGATTGAATCCATGGCTATATCCCTAAGCCCCTATTTTCTATTTTTTAATAGGAAAAATAGCTATCAACTGATCTTTTTTGTGGTTTTGATGTGCATTTCTCAAATGACTAATTATGCTCAATATCTTTTCATATTTGGATATCCTCTCTGGAGAAATCTCTATTCAAGCTCTTTGCCTACATTTTAATCAGATAATTTTGTTATTGTTGAGTTGAAGGAGTTCTTTATATATGTTTTGGACATTAACCCATATCAGATATGTGATTTGCAAATACTTTCTTATTCTGTAGATGACCTTTTTACTCTGTTGATCAAATTCTTTCATGCACAGTTTTAACTTTTGATGACTACTTTTGCTTTTGTCACCTATGTTTTTGGTGTCATTTTCAGCCAGGAAATCATTACTAAATTCAATGTCATAAAGCTTTTCCTTAATGCTTTCTTCTAAGAGTTTTTTAGGTTTAGGTATCACATTTAGGTCTTCGATCCATTTTGAGTTAATTTTCATATGATATAAGATAAGTGCTTTGGTCTAAATGTTTGCATCCCCCCAAATCCATATGTTGAAATGCTAATCCCCAAAGTGATGGTTTTAGGAAGTGATTATAAAAGAGACCACAGAGAGCTAACTGGTCCTTCTGCCATGTGGGAATGTTGCAAAAAGATAACACCTAAGAACCAGAAAATCAGTCCTCACCTGAAACTAAATTTGGTGTCCCTTTGATCTTATACTTTCCAGCCTACACAACTGTGAAAAAAAATCTGTTGTTTATAAGCCACCCAGTTTATGGCATTTTGTTATAGTAACTCAAAAAGACCAAGTGAGGATCCGTTGGACTATGACAGGAAAAGTTCAACTTCATTCTCCTGAATGTAGATATACAGTTTCCCTACACGTTGTTACATTAAGATTTATGATTGAGAATCACAACATACCATATTGAGCCATATTTGACTAAATAGTTTATTTTACATACTCTTGTTCCAATGTAAAATTAAAAGAATTCAAATTCACCTGTGGGTTTCTTATTCATTTTATATTTCCATCTTTATATTATTTAACAGGAATACTCTTTTGTTTAAAACAACACCCTGCTCTCTCAGCAGTGTGGATTGCTTTGTAACAGCATGTGTCTCAGGGAGATGTTAGTGGGAGGATCAATGAATCGTTTATGCCAATGGGTTACCTGCAGGCTCTGATCCTGCCATTTCCTGCCAGTGTGTTGGGTCTCACCCACTGGCTGCACCTTCCCAGTGTTCCTGGCTATAGACCTTAAGGTCAAGGGTTGTGTTATTGTTATGTTGTGGTTTTCTGTTGTAGGCTTCCAAATGATGCCATGGCCACATGGTCACCAGGGAGCACTGTTTTTGATGGGTTGAGCCTCAGATCCAGAGCCCATGAGCAGAGTTCTGAGCCACACACAAGAGAAGTTTCTGGACTTTTGAATTTGCTCATAATTTAGAACTCTTTCTAGAAAGTCAGTTCCTTAAAATACCAGATCATATGCATGAGGAAGACTAGTCTCCACTGTGTAAAATGCACCAGGAGTGGGAGCTGGAGGGGCCTGTACTGGCCACATTGGTCCTGTGCTCACTCCCACCACCTCCACTCCTCCAGTCACCTCCCATATCTGGAATAGTCTCAGCTTTAAGGCTGAGAACCTCGAACTTGGCCTCAACAGCGGTAGTGCAATCTGGCTTGATATGGGCCAAACCAAAAGAAAGTCCCTCAGGAGACTGCAAATTTGTTTTGCAAAATTAAATTGTCTGCTTTTAATTCTACTTTACCAATTTAATACAAATTAGGATTTCAAATAATCTGGTGAAAGGCAGAAGCCTCATTTTGGAGGAAATGAGGGACTCCACACGACCTGCACCTCAGTCTGGGCTAAAGAAGTGAGATGAGCAGGGTGCAGTGGTGCACACCTGTAATCCCAGCAACTCAGGAGGTTGAGGCAGGAGGATTGCAAGTTTGAGGCTAACCTCAGCTATTTAGCAAGGTCCTAAACAACTTAGAGAGACTCTGTCTCAAAATAAAAAATAAAGCTGGGCATGGTGACACACACCTGTAATCCCAGCACTTAGGGAGGCTGAGACAGGAGAATCGTGAGTTCAAAGCCAGCCTCAGCAACGGCGAGGCGCTAAGCAACTGAGTGAGACCCTGTCTGTACATAAAACACAAAATAGGGCTGGGGATGTGGCTCAGTGGTTAAACCCCTGAGTTCAGTCCTCAGTAGGAGAAGGAGGAGAAGGAGGAGGAGGAGGAGGAGGAAGGGAGGGAAGGGAGAGGGAGGAAGAGCAAGAAGAAAAATAAGAATGATAGAAACTTCCAAAAAGTGGTGGCTTTGGTGATAGCATCCTTAGGCCTTGGAGCTCCTGGACCATCCCCATAATACATGTGCTCCAGATCCATGGGACTAATAGCTGTCCACAAATAGAAAATGGAAGGCAGGAGCCTGACGCTTGCTGGAACTACCAGCTTCAGGATGCTGCCCTATGTGACTCTAAGGCCAATTTCTGTGTGTGAACTTGTGTTTTCAGTGGGGCTTCTGGATCTCTTCCCAAAGAAGGCATCTGGTCTTCTTTGCACCAGTCCTGGGTGACTCTGCAGTGGCTGAGGACACTGAGACAAGCCCTGCTTTCAGGCAAGTACAGGAGACAGGCTCTCAAATAAGTGCTGCTGGAGGGAGGCAAAGGGGAAGGGAGTCCCAGTGAGTTTCCAAGGCAGGGAGAGTGGTGATTAAGGAGGGATTCCTTGAGCTAATGCCAAGGCTAAGTCTTAAAGAACCAGTAGGAGTGGGCTAAGTTAATGAGAGGGCATTCCAAGAGGAGTCCTGCATGTGCAAAGGCTCACTCTGAAGTGCAAGAGAGCCAAACAGCCCTGGAGAACTATAGGGAGAAGGCCCAGACTGCTTCTATTGAGGCTACTGCAGAGGGACTTGGGTCTCTGCTGTCATCATTACCCCAAGCTCTCTTGGGGCTTCCCCTCCAGTCTCTCCCTTGAGTCTGATGAAGCCCTAAAGGCTGCTCATACGGCAGGTTGATCTTCATCCCTCAGTTTATTTTCCTGTCTCTGCTGTCCTGCTGCATGTCCTACTTAGTGCCTATCTAGAATATGCAGTCTGGGCTGGGATTGTGGCTCAGTGGTAGAGCGCTTGCCTCGCATGCGTGAGGCACTGGGTTCGATCCTCAGCACCACATAAAAATAAATAAATAAAGATATTGTGTCCATCTACAACTAAAAAAAAAAAAAAAGGATTTGCAGTCACTGCCCCTGGAACATGGGAGGCCAGCAAAGAAAGGTCAAGGGTCCATCTGAAAATTCCAGTCCCAGCTCCACTACTGATGAGCAATATGATATTAGCAATATGATACATCGATGATGTGATATTATGACACTGGCTTCATGCTTGGTTGCTGGCTCATAACTCCCTATCCAGCTCAGACGAAAGAAACTAGATTCTCTTCCCCAAGGAAGATCGGTAAAATTTTAATCTTCCCCCACCTTTCTGTCTTGGAACTGGCTTTAAAATTTTCTCTGAGAGATGGGGGTGTTCAATCCCCAGTGTTGCGAAAACAAAAACAAACATTTCTCTGACCTATCTTGTCCGATAGATTAGAAAGAGTCCTGCCCCGTAACCTGGAGGAAGGGATGCTGCAGAGAGAGCAAGAAGAATCTGAACTGACAGGACTTGCTAGGTGTGTTAGTCAGGGTTCTCCAGAGAAACAGAAGCCATAGAATATATGTAATTATAAGAGGGAATCTATTAGATTATATTAGGTTGGCTCACCTGATTAGAGGTTGAAATGGTCCTCTATATGCTTTAAGAGCCAGGGAAATAGGCAGTTCAGTTGCTCAGTCCAAGAAGCCAGAAGCCTCAGAGCAAGAGAGAGATGCCAATGATGTAGCTCCATCCCCCAGACCAGAGGCCTGAAAATCCCCTGCAAAGCTGCTGGAGCAAGTCTATATTGAAAGGCTGCAGAATCTGGAGTCTGATCACCACAGGCAATGAGAGAGTGGGGAAGGGGGGACAAACACACCAGTGCCTACTAAAGAGGGGTAGGAGGTGCGCATGCATGAGCTTCCCCCTTCTGCTTTTTCTTGGGTCCTTCTGGCCTCTGGCTTATTGGATGGTTCTGCCTACATTCAGAGTGGGTCTTTTCTACTCATTTACTGACCCATACACCTATCTTCTCTGGAAACATCCTCACAGATACGCCCAAAAGTGTATCTTCCCTCAATTTAGCCAAGTTGACAACCAAATTAGCCTTCACACTGAGTTTTCCCACCCAGTCTGCAGGCATTAGAAAATGCCCTTTGTCCAATCACCTTTCTGCACAGTTGTCCATGTTTCAATCATGCCCATACAATGAAGTCCCCATAAACCCCCAAAAGGATGGAGTTCAGAGAGTTTCCAGATTGTTGAATTTGTGGAAGCTCCTGGAGGGTGGTGTACTGGGAGAGGGTGCAGAAGCTCCACGCCCCTCCTCCCACACCTCTCCCTGTGCATCACTTCATCTGTATCCTTCATAATAAGCTGGTGAACATGGTTCCTTGAGTTCTGTGAGCCGCCTGAGCAAATTCATCAAACCTGAGGAGGGGGCTGTGGGAACCCTGATTTATAGCCTGCCAGTTAGAAACACAGGCAAAGCAACTTGGGGTTGTGACTGGCATCAAGTGTGTGGGGAGGGGAAGTCCTGGGATTGAGCCCTCAGCCTGTGGGATCTGACACTATCTCCAAATAGTGTCAAGACAGAATCTATTTTCCTTCTTCCCTCCCTCTTCTCTTCTCCCCTCCCTTCCTCCCTCCCTCCCTCCTCCCCTCCCTCCCATCATCCCTTCCTTTCCTTTCCTTTCCTTTCCTTTCTCCCTCCCTCCCTCCCTCCCTTCTTATCTCTCTCTCTCTTCCCACCCCCCTCTGTCTCTGTTTCTTTTCCCTTTTGCAGTGCTTGGGATCAAAGCCAGGGCTCATGCATACTAGGTAACTGCTCAACCACTAAGCTACATGCCCAGCCCAGAATGGAATTTAATTCAGGCACACCTAGTTGGCTTCTGTTGTAGATCCCCCACACATATAGTGTCAGAAATGACCTGTGTTGTGAGAGTAGAGTGGGAGCAACTGAGTCAGAGTTTAAGTTTGTATTTTCCTACTCACTAGAAAATTGGACAAGCCATTTAACTTGATGGAGCCTGTTTCTCATTTGCAAAATGGTGATGGAGTGAGGATTAAATGAGATTGTGCATCTGAAGACAGAGCATGGAGTCGGCCAGAGTGAGAACTCGATAAATGTCAGCTAATGTGATTTGTATAGGTTGATTGATGGCACCAAGAGGAAGACAGGCAGCCTCTTATCTTGTTTCTTCCAGATTTCTTGCATTATTTTAAGTTTTTCTCTGCATTCTCTTTTTCCTCCCACCCATTAGAATGAAGGCTTGGCTTATATTACACAAATCTAAGGCAGTGGCCTAAATTACCTAAAAGACCATGTATAACGAACTAGTCCAAATTTCATCCTGGTGGCTCCACAGTGTCTGGAAACTAGTTCCTTCCACCTTGTCCAACCTTAGAGTGTTGCCTTAACCAGGTGGCTTCGGATGGCTCACTCCTACCATATCCATAATTCCAAACTGTAGGAGCGAGAGTGGGAAAGATGAAGATCACATCCTTTCCCTGGGAAGGTGTGTCCTGGAAACCACCCCCATCACTTCAGCTTGCATCCTATTGGCCTGCTCATGTCCTGCTGTCCCAAGGGCTACATCTAGCTGCAAGTGCAGCTGGGTGGCTCTGTGCTCAGTGACAAAATGAGGGCTCTGTTATTACAGAAGAAAGGGAGGCAGATATTGGAGGCCACTGAGTCTTCTTTTTCCAGACCAATAGCAGATTCTTCAAGAGTTGAAAGGACTTCACAAGCTTGCCCCTTGCCCAGCTCAGAATGGGCACGTAGGGAGATTGGCTACCAAGCCAATGTATCTGTTCTGCTGCAGTGACAAACACTCCCATGTTCAGCCTTCCTCATTCTGACAGTATAGAACAACAAGACAAAGGAAGCAAGCAAGGACTGTGGCTTACCTATGGGGAGGACTTCCTGGAGAGAATGAATCATGAGCTGTAGAAGCAGGCCACTGTGAGTTGGAGGGGGGCTGATGGCCATTCTGTGGGGACAGAAGAAAGGATGACTAGAAGGAGGAAGTCTAGGGGCTTTTGGAGGGGAGATTGAGGGAGTTTGTAGATTGACTCCAGAAGTACTTTACCACTGAGCTACATCCCCAGGTCTTTTTATTTTTATTTGAAGACAGTGTCTTACCAAGTTGCAGAGGCTGGCTTCCCGAGTAGCTGGGATTACAGGCATGTACCACTGCACCTGGCAAAATTTAGTTTTTAAGTTTTTTTTCCCTATTCAGAATATTTAGTATTTCTCTGAATGTTTTAGTTCTGTTCTGAGAGGCTTTTAAAAAAAATTGAGAGGCTTTTAAAAAAATTCATCATATTTTGAAAAGATAATATATTCATATAGTTCATAGTTGGTTTTTTTTTTTTTTCTCTAGTACTGAGAATCAAACTCAGGGCACTTTACCATGGAGCTACATCCCAAGCCCTTTTTATCTTCTATTTTGAGACAGGATCTCACTAAGCTGCTCAGGCTGGCCTTGAACTTGTGATCCTCTGCATCAGCCTCCTGAGTCACTGGGGTTACAGGTGTGCACCACCACACCTGGCTACAGTTAACAAATTTTGAAAACAACACCACCACCAAAAAGAAAAAACAAGGAAATGCAAGAGCAAAGCCCCCCTCTGGCTTGTCCCAACAGGTAACCACAGAAATGGTATCGTGTGCAGCCTTCTAGAGCCCCTTTACCCACTGCCAAGCAAACGCAATCTGTGTTCTAGCCACACTCTCTGGTTCTAGGCACCGTCTGGTGCCTTGCTTTGTGACAACGTCCTTAAGACTAGCAGCTCCGTCCTCTCTGATGGTTTCTCACTCTTAACAGGTTTTTCTCCCTGTCCTATGATATTTCACAAAACTAGCCTGAGTTTTGACAACAAATATTTCATGCCCGTCACGCATGACGTTTTTCACATATGCTTTACAAATGTGCGTCTTCATTCTGAATTGGATGTCATGGGAAATATGCTTTTTCCACATGGCCACTAATATAATATAAAAAGCATTTTCCTCCTCCCTCGGTCCCAGGGGTGACCTATATCATTAAAATGGGAAAGTGATGAGAAAATGAGAAATCCTGCCTGCAGTGCTCACTCTCCAAGTAGTTTTCCAGAGGCTCCCTGGGACTGCAGCACCTCGTGAACTGTAAATCACCAACTGGGCCTGGTGAAGTTGTCGCCCTGTGGCTTGCCAACTGATGAGGCCTATTTCTTTTTGGTGGCTATTGGCCCAAAGTGCCCCTGCTGTGTAAGTGCTGTAGACTTAGCTCAGAACCACCATGGACATTGGCCTCTCACTGCCTGGCTCTTGCCTGCTGTCGGCTCACCAGGACCCTGGCATGAGTACATCTCTGCTATGAGCGCATCTGCCACAGAGGCATGGCTTGGGGCTCTGTGGTGGTTCTAGGCTCAACCCTCTGGAGTAAAATCCTCTTGCCCCAGATTTGCCAAGAATACAGAATACTGCCAGCATCTTTATATACAGCCCAGGGACTGTCAGTTCAAATCCTGGAAGACCTCTGTGTGTGTTTAGTACAAACCACAATCTAGCATGCCTGGAAGTGTGGGAACCCTGGCTAAAATGCCAGAGCCAGGGCTTGGCAAATGCCTCCTTTAACTCAATTTTTCCTTCCCTCCCTCTATCTTCTGCACTCCTACCCACCAACCCAACACACCAGCACAAGTTACAAACATCTATGGTATGGAGAGCCAAATTCTCCCCTAGTGTCTCATTCTCAGATACAGGCATGCATTGCTTCACGACAGGAATACGTTCTGAGAAAAGCGTCATGAGGTGATTTTGCTGTTGTATGAACATCACAGAGTGTACTTACCCAAACTAAGATGGCTACCACATCACTAGGCGATATAATCTTATGGTATCACCATGGTCTGGTGCTAACTGAAGTATTGGTGTGTGTCTGGTGACTGTGATTTAATAAACCTCTGGTCCTACTTTAATGTGAGAAGGTATATAATTATGAGTGCTAGGGGGCACTGTTGGGTAACTTTTGTGTGCTTAAAATTGCTTGCCCGTATTGTTTTTCCATACTTTTTATTGGTGCATTATAATCGTACATTATGGTGGGATTTGTTGTTAGGTATTTGTTCATGCATACAATGTAACAATATAATTTGGCCAATATCATTCCTCAATATTTTCCTTTTCCCTCCCTTCCTCCTTGCCCCCATCCCTTTCCTCTATTCTACTGATTTCCCTTCAATTTTCATGAGTTTTTTTTTTTTCTTTTCCTTTTTCCTCCCTAGCTTCCACATATGAGATAAAACATACAACCCTTGACATTCTAAGTTTGGCTTATTTCACTTAACACAATGTTCTCAAGTTCCATCCATTTTATTGCAAATGATGTAATTTCATTTTTCTTTGTGTCTAAATAAAATTCCATTGTGTATCTACACCACATTTTCTTTATCTAGTCACCTGTTGATGGACACCTTGGCTGTTTCCATAGTTTGACTACTGTGACTTTTGCTGCTATAAACATGGGTGTGCACGTATCACTATAGTATGATAACTTTAATTCTTAGCATAAATAACAAGGAGTGGAATAGCTGGGTCATATATTGGTTCCATTCCTAGTCTTCTGAGAAGCCTCCATACTTTCCTCCATAGTGGCTGTACTAATCTACAATCCCACCCACAGTGTAAAAGTGTTCCTTTTTATCCACATCCTCTCCAGCATTTATTATTGTTTTATTCTTGATAGCTGCCATTCTGACTGGAGTGAGGAAAGCTGTCTCCACACTCAGCTCTCTGGGATCCCAGCTGACTCCCTTCTCCTGCAGGGCCAGAGCTCCCCCACCTCACTCCTTCAGAACCCCTGCTACCTCTTGGTGACATTGATTCAGTCCACCCGAGAAATGTGAATACGGTCAGGTATTTCCTTCTACCTCTTTTTTTTTGTTCTACTTGACAACTTCTAGGGCCTGGATAATTTTTTTTTTTTTAGATATGAACTGAATTTCCCTCCCAATACTAGCATTCAGGAAAATCATGAAGATAGCTTTTGTTCAGTTCTGGTCTTTGCTATCATCGTTGGAGTGACTAATGTCACAACTCTATTATTTGTTCTGAGAGTTTCTTGAAGACACACAGGTGCATCAGCATTTAAATAAGTCATGGTGCTTTAACTTTGGGAACCTAATTCCCCACAGATCCTGTAGCAAAAGTTGTCCTAACTTTCAGGTACCCTATCTAAGCAAGGAGCTCCCTGCACTTGGCCCTTCTACCACCATGGATTCCCTGTCCTCGAAGAGGAAACTTATGGCTGCTTTGGGCCACACAGTATATTTTTTAACATTTTATGTAAGTCATCCACATTTAAAAATCAGGAGTCTAGAAATAGACCCTGATGTGCAGCTTCTTTTGAGACTCCAAAAGGTGTAGCCTCCCTGAGCCATGTGCCCATGGGGCCCAGACTGCAGAACTGGGCATCCGCTGCCCTGATGACAAGCTAGGTGCCCCATCCCAGTTCACCTTGGCCCTCTACAGCCTGCCTCACTGGTTTGCTCTACCTTCTAAACTCCTGCAAGCCTTGAGTTCAGAGCCCTGTGCAAGGTGTGTGGTACCCCCAGTTAAACAAAATGTGATTTTCCCTTAGTATGTGAGGCTCCATAGGACCAGATAGCAGAAACAGTCATGAAGGAGTGGGGACCCACAAGAGGATGGGTGGCCCATGCCAGTCTTGTGATCCATGTAGACAGACAGGGATGCTTAGGGTCCCTGGCCACGCCATGGTATGGAAGGCACGGCTGTGCGTACTTAACATGTGTCAATTAATTTGATTCTCTCAGCAGCCCCATAAAGTAGGGGCCATAGTTACCCTGTTTTATCAATGGAGAAACTGAGTCACAAGGGGATCAAGTCAATCATCCAAGGCCCCATAGTTGCTAAATATAATCTGGCTTCAAAATCTGTGATCTTGACTACTCCAAGCACTCCCTCTAAACTCCAGGGGAGACCCAAGGCCACAAGAAAAGCTGGTCCTGGTCCTTGAGAAGAGAGGTGTGGATGTCTAGGGTTTACAGTCTCCCCAGAAATCCAGATAGGAAACTGGAAAGTATTCCTTGGGATTCAGGTGTGTTGTCTCTTGGGGAAAATTCTAGAATGGACCTGGATGCTAGCTGAAGCCCTTCATACTCCACCTTTCCAACCCCCTTGGCCTTGGAGCAACTGAGCCCCCTTTCCACCAGGAATTCCACCTGCCTCAAATTCTCCTAAGGGCTGCCATTAACTATTTACTACAAGTCCTTGACATTTGTGGTCTTATTCGACTCTTTCAACTACTCTCTCTTGTTAGTCTGTCCTCTCCATTTTATAGAGGAGGGAAACTGAGGCATAGGAAGGTTCCCTCACTTGCCTAGGCTTGCCAGGGATGGAGCAGGCTATGAGAACACTCACAGACCAAAATGCTTAGACCCCTTACCTTCCCTTCTCGCCCCCAAAACTTGGTGCTGGTCATTTGCACTCCATTTCCCTCCTTTCTCCTGATTTCTGGGCTCAGCTCCTATCTCCAGCTCCCAAGTGGCCCATGCAGCCTCTCCTCCCAGTCTTTGGGCCAGCCTTCAGCCCCTGCCTCCATCCATTCATTTGCTAGATCCAGCTTCTAATTGTGAAGTTCAAATCAGCTTGCATCTTATTCATTTGACAGCTTTATCTTTCCACTTTAAGAGGAAGGATGCACTCTCCTACCATGATGTATTCCCATCTATTTCCCTTTTTAATTCTGTCTAAATCTCCTTTCTTTATTTTGTAAGCTATTAGGTGCCTACACATTCCCTATAGGTTCATCTTTTACCTTATGATCTATTTGGCTGCTTAATGTAGTTGGGCGATATTTCTTGTGGTTAATGTTTGACGTTTTTTTCCATCCCATTTATCTTCTGCTATTTTGCTTTTAGTATAGTTTCTTTCATTCAATAATCTAACACATACTTATGAAGGACCTCATATGTGCTAGTCTCTGGACTTGAACCTGATTAACTACTGGACTGATGTATTAGTTTCATGTTTCTCCTGTGTGTGTGGAGCAGCGGGCTAGGGATTGAACCCAGGAGCACTTTATCACTGAACTACATCCTCAGCCCAGGTTTAAATTTTTTCAACTTTGGGACAGGGTCTTGCTAAGTTGCTGAGGTTTGATTTGCTAAGTTGCCTGAGTTGCTGAGGTTGTCCTTGAACTTCCAATCCTCCTGCCTCACTCTCCTAAATTGCTGGGATTATAGGCAAGTGCCACCATGCCAAGCTCACATAAGTTTCTTATGACTGCTGTAACAAACTTCTGAAAACTAAACCACAGTTCCAGAGGCCAATAATCAGTATTCCTCAGCTGCCATCAAGGTGTTGGCAGATGTATCCTCCCTCTAGCAGCTCTGCAGGAGAAGCTGTTCCTTGCTTCTTCTAGCTCTGAGTGGCTGCTGGAATTTCTTGGCTTGGGGCCACATCACTCCAGTCTTCAAGGCCAGCATCTTCGAGTCTCTCTGCTGCATCAGCCCCTCTGTAAAGGAGATGCCCCTTTACAGAGGAAGGATCCCTCCTTCCTCTTGTAGGGATAGTTGTGATGGTATTTAGGGCCCACTCAGAGAATCCAGGATAAGCTCTCCATCTCTAGATCCTCCCTGTGACAGCATCTTTTGCCACACAGGTTGATAGTCACAGGCTCCAGGATTGGGGAATGAAGATGTCTTTGGGGTCATCATTCAGCCCACCAGAGTTGGAAACCCTTTCTTCAGGGACCACATTATAGAGACTCAGGACAGGGATCAGGGACATTAGGACAGCAAGTGTGCAGCTGAAGTCAAGATGTGCAGTCCAACACCCCTAGGGAGACTGTGGCCCTGTTATGACTGAACAAAGTAAGGCAGCAACAGACTCAGACACCCTGAGTGCCATGCCCTGAAGTACTGTCCCAGCCAGTCAGGGAACTGCCCAGGAGGGGAGTTGTGGCAAAAAAAAAAAAGGCTGAAAAGGTGGGGCTGGACAGGTCTTGTGGAGCCTTGTAGGGGGTTTGGATGCTATTTCATGATAATAGGTGGAGGGTAATGAGCTTCTGAGGACTGCTCCTGAAAGGGGACAGGGCTGGCTCAGGAACTCCCTTTCTGGCCACTCCACAGCCCAGCCACAGGCCCTGCTGGCCTGGTTCTCCTTTTTGCTTGGCACTTCCCCTGCTGCAGCCATGCAGCTGACCACTGGACTCCCACATATGTACAGAGTTCGAGAAGAGACTGGACTCTAGCATTTTTGGAATCTCAGATAACTAGAAGTGTATGGGGAAGAGGGAGGCTTTAGATCTCATGCTTTGACCTCTGAGTGATGTTGTCTACTTGAAGTTTTCAGAAGCCAGACTGCTTGGCTATGAATCTGAAGGAGACACTTGTGATGTGAACTTGAGGGAGTCCAGTAGCCTCCTATTGCTCTTGTCCTCCTATTGCTCTTGGAGCCTAAGGTGACCACCTTACAGTGTTGGTGTGAAGATAAAACAGGCAAAAGGCTCAGAGCAGGATATATGGAATAAACGTTAACTACTGCCATTTCATTTCTAGTTTCTGTAGGAGACATCCTCCAGAGAAGTTTCTTCCGGTTTTTTTGTTTGTTTGTTTGTTCTGTTCTGTTTTGTTTTGTTGAGAAGTGGAAAAATAACTAACAGGACAACTTGACTTTACATAGAAAAAAAACAAGATGCTGTTCTGGGATGGAGAGTTTCCAAAAGGAAAACTTTCCAGAATTTTGTTTTGTGTAATTGTGGGAAAGGTTGTCTTCGTCTTCAGCTCAAGGCAGAACCGTGTCTCTTGCCAGTTTGCTTATGAGAGTCAGAGGGAAGTGATTTACCTCTCAGGCCTTGGAGAGCTGGGGGTTCCTGGAATTGAGGGAGAGCAGCAGCACAACTGGGTTCTCCCTTGTCCAGGAGGTGCTAGTCAGGGTTCCCTCCAGTGGAAGGAGGGGAGTAGATTTTAGAACTTTGAGCCTTGCCATACCTGGAAGCTGGTGTGGGGGTGTCCATCATGCTCTGCTGTTCCCTCCCTCCCAGTCTACCTACCTTCCTTTCTTCCTTCCTTCCTTCTTTGTATTAGAGATTGAACCCTGGGGTGCTCTACCACTGAGCCACATCCCCAGCCATTTTTATTTTTTTTATTTTGAGACAGGATCTTGTTAAGTTGCTCAAGTTGGCCTCAAACTTGCAATCCTCCTGCTTCAGCCTCACCAGGAGCTAGGATTACAGGTGTGTGCCACCAGTCCCTCCTCATTCTCTTAGTCAAGTCTAGTTTTCCTTGAACTTTGGGATATTAGAGAAATAACCTTGACTGAGTTTCAGATAAGGAAGTCTGGGGACCATCAGAGACTGAGAAAGCTTGTTATGAGGTGGTGAGATGTCATCTGAGAAAAGCAGAGTGGGTGTTTTAGTCAGGAGGTGGAATGAGAGAATAGCAACAGTCAGGATTTGAGGGGTGGGCAAACAACCTGCAGATCAGAAACAGTGAGGGAGGTGGACTGGAAAAAAGCTGGCCATCCTATAGCCACATAGGCTGAAGGCCAGGTTTGGGCACTACAGGGACCTTACCCCTGGGGATTAGTGTCTGATGGGGGATCTGAGTTACAAATATGATTTTTCATCCTCAGAATACTATCCTCACAGTGTAGGTACTGTCATGGGTTTGTTTTACAGATGAGGAAATTAAGGCTCAGAGAAGGTAAGTAACTTGCCTTCAGTAGCACAACTAGTAAGAGACAGAATTAGAATTCTCACTGAGTCTGTCTGACCCAAAAGGCCTGTAGTCCTGCAGAGAACAACCCCTCGCCTCAGCTCTGCGGTAACTGCAGTCATTAAATCTTGCCTAAAGCTTCCCAAGGACTTTCCTAGGAAAGTCTGTCCCAAGAGATGCCCCTTCCTGAATATTCTCCCGACAACTAGGGACCTGCGGGGCCTCACCTTTTTTTTTCCTCAAGGAGACCACCATGTTTGCTGGTGGTTGCAAGGTAGTGTACAGGATGGCTTTATGAAGAATGGCTTGAGCGTGGACTCAAGTTGAGTCACTTCAACTTGACTTGAAGCGGAGCACAGTTGGTTGACTTCAAAGATCTTGCTGGGGCTCTGCTGGAGGTGCACAGTTGGTTGACTTCAAAGATCTTGCTGGGGCTCTGCTGGAGGTGCCTGGATTCCGCAGCTGGACCAAGCCCTTTCCTGCAAGTCCGCCAAACTGCCAGTAGATGGCGAGCTGACTCCGCTCTCAGCCCGGTGGTCAACGCCGCGGCTCTCTATGCCCTGGATCCAGAGTCCACCAGCCTGTCACTGGCTCTCTGGGAGGCGCTGGCACTTTCAGAGCAAGGAACGTTTTTGCATTGCTCCAGTCCTTCAAGGAGCACTTGACTTCCGCACTGGATAGCCTTGGAGTTTGTGCTGTTATAGAACTGGGCCCTACAGGACTTCGCACGGCTGAGCACATAATTGGTGCTCAAGAAATGAATGAGATTAGATGAGGGCATTCTGGGGGCTGCGTGGAGCAGACATCCTTGGCCCTGTCATGTCACGGCACAAGCAGCCAGGGCAGCTGTGAGATCGTTTCCTGGGGACTTGCTCTTCCATTTCCACCTCTCTGCTCTGTGGAGTTTAATGGAGCTCTGGCACCTTCTCTGGAGTTGCTGTCTCCCTGGGCCTGAGGGTGTCCACCACAGTCAGGCCTGGGGGCTGGACCCAGTCTCTGCATCCTGCTGCAGGCAGCCTCCAGGGAAAAGCAGGAGTGGAATGCAAGAGTGGAGTTTGGGTGACAGAGAGAGGGAAACACTGTACTGTGTTCAGTACCTGTCAAGGGGCTAGCACTGTACTGGGCACTATATACTATATCATCTCCCACCAACCCTTCCAGGAGACATTATCCTCCCTGTTGGGCAAATGGAAGAAAAATCTCAGGCATCAGAGAAGCAGCCGATCAAGAGCAGCAGTGCTATTGGTAAATGGCATGGGGTGCTCAGGGAAGGCTAGGGCCAGGCCCACCTTTGCCAGTGGTGGAGAGTGGGCCTGTTTGTGGGCCATTTGGGAATGCATGAGTGTAAAGAAGCCTTCCATTGCAGCTGCTCAAGATGGCCCTCCCTGAGTCAGGTCATTCCTGACCACAGCCTCCACCAGGCTATCGGGTGGGCTCAGGTCTCCAGACTGGCTCTGGTTTCTCACCTGTGTGCCTGGCTTCCAATGCTCATGTCCTCAAAGTTCACAGGGCTCAGAGGATAGAGGGTAGGGTGGGGTGAGGAAGAGGGTCTTAGATCTGCACCTCCTCCCATCCTCACACAGGACCTGTCACCTGGCCCACCTCAAAAATCTGTGATTTCCTTGGCCTGGCCCTGGTTTCTGGTTGAAGAACTGTACAGCCTGATTCTGAGCCAGTGAAGACTGCAACCCACCCCGTCTCCAAACCCCACTCCTAAGTGACTTCTCAAAACACTAGCCCTTGAATACTCCTCCGGCCATGCCTGATCCCCATTCTCTTTTTTCTTTCTTTCATTTTTTTTTTCTTATTCCTTCAAATAGTTCATTATTTTGCATGGAGATTTCGCTTTTCTTTGACTTTTTTTTTTCATATATAACCTCATAAAGGGCTCCCGTTATTTCAGAATATATTCTGGGCCCTATTCTGCGCTCAATTACACACCATCTATAGTTGATTTTCATGAAATTTAAATAACAAAGAAGGACGCTTATGTCATTTCTTCCTTATAAAAATACAGCCTTGAAATCCACTCTCATTGGAAAGCTGCAGCGTGTCCGCAGTTTAACAGCTTGTGTGTGTGCATATATGTGCTGCCTCATTAGAAGTGCATGCACAGTGAGGTGTGTCCTGGTAACAAGAGCTAAATTTGCACTCACTGTTCCCAAGTGGAAACAGACTGTGCGGAATGTCTAACTGTGTCCGTCTGAACTAGGCAGCATCTGCCTGTCTCTGCAACAGTGTCAAGCCAGGGTGACCTGACAGGGAGGTCAGAGATCTACCCTGTGGATGGTGTGTCCAAGAAAGGCTTGTATTGGCACCCAGGGAAGGAGGCTGCAAACAGACAAGGCAAGACATTAAGCACTAGATTTACCCCTCGTGATCCCCTGATGGTGGTCAACATCTCAGGTAGAAGGAGAATCTGAATCCTTGAGAGCTTGTCCAAAGTCCTGGAAAACAAAGTGGTGGCAAAGAACAAGAGGCCTTGATGGGACCCTGTGATGGGGGCCACCTTTGTGATGGGGTGATAACATTTGATGCTATCCAACTTTCAATTCCCCTCCTAAGCCAGACAAGGTGGTACATGCCTGTAATTCCAATGACTTCAGAGGCTGAGGCAGGAGGATTACAAGTTCAAGGCCAGCCTCGGCAACTTAGTGAGGCCCTAAGAGTAAGGCCTTGTCTCAAAATAAAAAATAAGAAGGGCTGGGATGTGGCTCAGTGGTAAAGCACTCCTGGGTTCAAACCTCAGTACTAAAATAAATAAATAAATAAATCCCCCCTTCCGGGTTGTAGTCCCCCTGTGGTGTCCAGCAGAGGGGAGCAGAGAGAGTGTGTCCTGGATGGCAGGCTGTCAGAAGCTGCTGATAGCAAAAATATCTGGACTTTGTGTGTATGAGGGGTGCGTTCTACCCCAGACACCAGATTTTTTGCAGTCCAGCACCTGCTGTCTCCAGGACTGGCTCTTCACAGCAAAACTGAGGTAGCTGACCACCACCCAGGGCTATTGCAGGCCAGCCCCCTCAGCTCCATTCATGTAATAGGAAGAGTTGTCTTGTGCAGGTTCCACAGTAACTTCCTGCTTCTATGTCTCCACCAAGGAAGTCCAGGTAGCGCACAACACTCACATCACAGGAGCTATTTAGGTGGCACCCTATGGCCTGGAGATGACCCAGGCTGTTTTGGTGTTCCACTCACAGGTCTCCTTGAACCTCCTTGAGCCCAGCCAGAAATCCTACCAGTGTGGGCTGGAGTCTGGCTCTCCTGGGTTTTTGAATGCATCATGGAGGAGGTGGGGCTTGGACTAGGCTGAGAAGGGTTTGGCACCTGAGAAAACGAGCAGGGATGTCTGAATGGAGAAATAGTGTGGGCAAGAGCTAGGAAGGATGGGAAAGGATGGCTCCAGTTTGAAAGAAGGGGAGAGTGTTTGCAGTAGCTGAACTTGGAAAGAGTGGTTAGGGAAGCTGTCCAGAAATGTCAATCAGTATGGAAGTAAGTGGTAGTGTATGATTGAAAAACCATGGAAGTACATTCATTTAGCAATATTCTATGTGTTGTAGGGTTGAGCAAATGAATGTAGAGTCAGAAATAATGAATGGAGGAAGGTTAGGAAGGTTATAATAGAGCTGGATTGAAACTGGAAGATTGTCGATAGCTACAGAAATGGACACACACATACACATATCATACATATATTTTATATCTGTACAATGTAATGGTCTAGAAACAATAGAGCCACAGCTGTAATGAGCACACTTATCCAGATCTTGGTTTCTACATACCATTGCCTACTAAAAAGATCCAGGGTTTCTTGGAGAATGGCCAAATGACTGATGTCAGAGCAGGTATAAGAAAAATACAAGATGGACCTGGAGCATCTCATTATATCCCAACATAAAGAAGTGCTCAAAGAAGGATGGAGACATGTTAAAAGGACATGGAAGAGGCTCACACAAACTGTATCTAGAATCATTTGAACATCAAAAAAAATAATGGTAGTAAAGGATTATAAACACTGGTTAAAATAAGAATCTATGAGTCCAAACAGGTATAAATGAATTAATAATAAGTAAATAAATTGGTAAGTAGAGGGGAAATCTCTCTCTTTTTTTTTTGGTACCAGGGATTGAACTCAGGGGTACTCGACCACTGAGCCACATCCCCAGCCCTATTTTGTGTTTTATGTAGAGACAGGGTCTCACTGAGTTGCTTAGTGCCTTGCCATTGCTGAGGCTGGCTTTGAACTCACGATTCTCCTACCTCAGCCTCCCAAAGTGCTAGGATTACAGGCGTGCGCCACTGCGCCCAGCTTGGAAATCTCTTCTTTATAGTAAAATGCCAACAAATAAATGCAGGAATGATGGAATTAGAAAATAGCCAGTTGGCAAACACTAAGTTAATAATATTTAATTATTTGCAAACATCAATTTTTATTGATTAGATAAAAATCATCAATGAATGCTAGAACAAATGGGGAAAGTGTGATGAGGACCAGGATATTTAGTCTCAAAATATCTTCCCACTTATTAGTTACAAGGAAAAATAGGAACTTCACAGTGGATAATCCTGGCAGATTCCACCTTAGCCAAGTGGCAAAATGAATATCTCAGACAATTTGATACCAAGTACCTCTTGGTGTGACACTCCTCTCTTCTGTGGGACTCCCACTAAACTTTTAACCTGAATGCAGTTATGAGGAATCAGCAGAAAAGTCACTGTGAGGGACGTTGTGCAAAATGATTGCCTGTATGCTACCAGACACCAAGGTCATGAAAAACATAGGCTAAAGAACTAATCCAGGTGAAGGGAGATTAGAGATATGACAGGTGGATGCGGTGGCACACACCTGTAATCCCAGCAGCTCAGGGAAGCTGAGGTAGGGGGATTGCCAAGTTCAAAGCCAGCCTCAGCAACTTAGTGAGACCCTATCTCTAGATGAAAAATTAAAGGGCTGGGGACATGGCTCAGTGGTTGAGTGCCCCTGTGTTCAATTCCTAGTAACAAGAAGAAAAAAATTTAAGAGATGTGACCGAAAATTATTCCAGAGTGACATCACCAAGAGGGTGGAGTAGGAGATAGAGACAGGACTACCTAAAGCAAGGTATGATTCTGAATTAGACTCTGGTGGAGGGAATTAGCAACAAAGGACACAATCGGGTCCATTGGAGAAATTTGAATGAACCAGGCATTGCTCATTAGCATCGAATTTCCTGATTTTGGTAATGATACTGAGGTTATGTTAAAGAATGTCCTTTTCTCAGGAAATACACACTGAAGGGGAGCCGTCCGCAACTTACTCTCAAATGGTTTCTTTTTTTTTTTTTTTAAAGTGGATGTCTATCAGAATGATAAAGTGTGGGGAAATGTCAATAATTGTTGAATCTGGGTACTCAGGAGTTTTTTGTTTGGTTTTGTTTTGGTTTTTGGTTTTTTGGTACCAGGGATTGAACCCAGGGGCACTCAACCACTAAGCCACATCCCCAGCCCTATTTTGTGTTTCATTTAGAGACAGAGTCTCACTGAGTTGCTTAGCGCTTTGCTATTGCTGAGGCTGGCTTTGAACTAGCCATCCTTCTGCCTTAGCCTCCCC
>PVHX01026580.1:0-20603 GCA_004024805.1 Geosciurus inauris
AGGATGGCAGAGGAGGGCTGCATCCATTGGAAGTCAGAGAGAGGCCTGGGGTGCAGGATGGGATGTGTAAAATGCCTGAGTCCTGAGAGCCGGGGACATTGGCAGGGGAGATGGAGTCAGGGGAGGTGAGCGGCTGAGGGCTGAGTCCTTGGAAGCCACATCCCAAGCCACTTCCCCTCCAGGGCTTTCCAACCATTCACTCAACAAGGTCCATTGGCCCCGGGTGTGCCAGTGCCGAGCAGGCTCTGGGCATGCTGTGCAGTGAGCCGAGGCCTCCCCAGACCTCCCGGTCAGGAAGGGAGCCCTGACAGTGCCCAGAAAGCTGTAAGCCGGTCAGTCTCTCCCAACCCCACAGTCTCCTGACTCCCCCAGCCCCCATGCCACCAGGCCTTTGCAGCTCCCAGGCAGGCCTGGCTGGAGCCTGGTCCACCTCTCACCCTTTAGAGCTCAGCCTGAGGTGTCTTCCCGAGGGCTGCCCTGCCTGACTGGCCTCCTCCCTCCAGGACCGCTCCTCTGGGCTCTGTCACACAGGTCTTCTAGTGACGTAACTTGGTGCTTATGCAGCCCTGAGGTCTAGGCCCATCTGGTTTGTTCTCCACGGTGCCCAGGGCAGGCACACAGTTGGCACCGTTTACTGAACAAATGAATGAACAACATCCACGCAATGTCACGGTCAGAGTCCAAGACTCTGCAGAGACCCTTTTTCTGAATAAGGCCACGTTCACAGGCTCCTGGGGGACATCATTGGGGGGCCACTATTCATTCAGTAATACCCAAGTCCTTGCGGTACCCAGTGGCCGCAGTGACCACCCAAACCATTCAAAGCAGCCCAGATCTCGTGTTGTGTGGCTATTTAAGGCACTTCTTTCATGCACAGCAATGTGATGCTCCTGTCACTCCCAGAGGGACTTTACAAACAAATAAAGCACCAATCAGAAGAATTTCTGGGCAGACTGAGTCTTGCCAGGAATCACGTCAACTCGGATCTGTGCATCCTGCCCCCAGCGTCCTGCCCCACCCCTCTGCCCGCCACCCGGCCCACCCTGGGGAACTGTGTCAGCCGGGCATGGGGCACAGGAGAGCTCAGGGGTACAAGAAGGCTCCTTCCTGCCCCGGGAATTCCAACAGGGCTGGGCCTCCTCACACCTCACCAGGGGAAGGGACCAAGTAGAAGAGCCAGTGCCAACACCAAGGCCCAGGTGGACAAGTAAGGGGTCTGGGACACGGAACCTTCTTGTGCATCCAGGACACATGGGGACTGAATGAATAGTGGCCCCCAAATGATGTCCCCCAGGAGCCTGTGAACGTGGCCTTATTCAGAAAAAGGGTCTCTGCAGATGGAATTAAGTCAAGGACCTGGAGATGTGATCATCCCCGGCCACCCAGTGAGCCCCAAATCCAAAGTGTCCTTATAAGACAGACAGACATCAGGGACAGGGAGAAGCTATGTGACAAGGAAGAGGCTGGAATGCTAAGGATGCCGCAGCCACTGGCAGCTGGGAGAGGCGTGGCAGCTGGGAGAGGCGTGGAGCAGATGGCCCCCTAGAGGCTCTGCCGACACCTGGATCTGGACTCCGGCCTCCAGAGCTGGGAGAGCGTGTGCTTCTGAGTGAGCCACTAGGAAATCCCCACAGGGACCAAAGTCCCCCGCTGGTCAGAGCAGGAAGAAAGCAAGGAGGGCCCCACGCTGAACCTCTCACCCTGGAGCTGAGAGCAAAGCCAGAAGCTGGTGGCCACAGAGCCCTTCCAGGGTGCCAATTCCCCAGGGACCCGGAGATGAGGAGACACAAAGCAAGGACAGAAGGGACAGTGAGGCACGGCCTCCAGCTACCTGCCAGTCCACGGCAGATGGCCTACCCCGAGGGGAGCAGGGCTCCACTCTGCCCCACTGCATTGGCCAAACACCGCCAGGGGCAGGCGCCCACTGCCAGGGCAGCCAGGCAGCTCCAGGACCCCGTGCCAGCACTGTGACCATACAGCGACTTCGGTTGCTGCCCTGCCTTCCCGCTGGGCCTGCTCCACCCTCCCAAGGCCCTGCTGAGCAGCAGCTCCCAGTGGAAAGTTCCCTTCTCGGAGATGCTCTCCCTACCGAAGTACAAGCTCTTGGAATGAGATAAAACTGCTTAATTTGTAAAAGCCACAAAGCCAGTCCAAAACAAAAAAATCCCCGACCTTGGCTGGAGGAATGGCCTTCTGTGCCTCGGCAGCCTGTCCCTGCTCTGTGACTCACACTCCACTGACAAGCAGGCAGCATCTTCCCAGGGGAAGGCAGTGGCTTCAGAGAAGCCTGGGAGGACCCCAGGGTCCCTAGCTCCCAAGCCACACAAGGGGACAGAGGAAGAAAGGTGGAGCGGATCCAAGTGCTGCCAGCACCTGCCCAAGTCCCTTCCCTAAGGCTGGGCAGACCACCTTGGACCCACCAGGACAGGATCACACCTTCCCCTCCCGACGGCTACTGGGTAGCCAGGCTGGACCCGACAGCCAGGTGGCGTGAGCAGCATCCAGAGCTGCATCTAGGAATGGGTAGGTGGGGCACCCGGCCGGGCAGGCCTCTGGCCACACACACCCTTGCCCCCAGCCCCATGGCCCACTGGAGCAGCTGTCACCACCTGATGCTGGGACAAAGGGGCACGAGCCAGCCAGCCCAGCAAGAGGGAAGGCAAAAAGGAAGGGACGCCACCTAGGGGCCCCACAAGTACCTCCTGGAGTGACCCAGCAGGGACTGGACAAGAGCTTGCCTTCCCAGGAACTGGAGCTAAGAGCTCAGCTCAGTTAAGGACCACAGCAGAGGACGGGCAGCGTGCAGAGCCTGCTGGGAGGCAGCTCAAAAGGGCATTCATTCAGGTTCCTAGCGCAAGTTTACAACTGAATTTCAGGAGGGGAAAAAAGAAAAAAAGCTTTTTAAAATAAAAACACATCCAAACAGGGATTGTGCTCTGGCTTTTAGACCCCCAGATGATCACCTATAAAACGAAGGCTGGGGCTCGGGTGTGGCTCAGTGGGAGAGCACTTGCCCAGCATCCTCCAGGCCTGGAGTTTCACCCCCAGCACCACTAAATAAATCAATAAATAAAGGCTGGACCCAGGGCCCCTACCAGCCAGAACAGTGGAGTGACCTGTCCTCCCAAGCTCAAAGCTGAGGGGGCAACAGGTCCCACTCTCCTTTCCCCTAGCAGCCTGTGGGTGGTGGCCAACTCTGAAGGTCAGCTGCACACACTGTGCCCAGGCCTGGAGAGGGTCTCTCCCAGTGCCCCCTACCCTCAGCCCCTGCAGACGGGGCCCAGGGAACCCTGGCTCTGCACTCATTCCTGAGCTCAGGTGGGACAAACGGAGCTGCAGTTTCACCGCCTGCCATCCTCCTGCGGGTCTCTGCGGCTGCCCCACCTCCAGGGCTCCTCTGCCATGCCTGTTATTATGTGCCCCAAAGCGCACACGTCCCCACGGCGACACTCCCAACCTGCCGCCTCTCAGAGCTGCCCAGGCAATTCTGACATTGCTCCACGAGTGGCAGGGGAGGAGTCCATCCTTCCCAAGGGCTTCCGAGGGGTCTTTTAGGGACCCTCAACCCAACAACAGGCTAGGGCCACTGGCACTTATGGCATTCTTAGGCTGAGCATGACCCACCTCGGAATACCAGGAGCCGGGAGTGCGGCTCACACCGTGGGATTCTGCACCCGCGGGCCACCCCAGCCTCCGGCTCGGGTGCATCTGGGCGCGGGAACAACGGAGGTCCTGAGCAGCACAGCTCAGCACGCGCCTAGGAACAGGCGAGGCTTGGCCTGGAGAGGAGGGTTTCCTCGCCCGGAGGCCAAGGCCGGGGAGACTCCTCTCTTTCATCTCTCCACTCGCCCCGCCCCACGGGTCTGTGCCTGCTCCGGGGGTCCACAGGAGCCGATGGCCACATGTGCACGTGCGCGCGCGCACGAGAGCGCACACACGCGCGCACGCCTCCGCCGAGCGCAGGGAGCCTCCACCTCTGTAATCAACTGCCAGGGAGGCCCAGAAGAGCTATTTCGGGGAGGAGACCAAGACAGCCTTGCAGACAGACTTCGGTTGGCAGCGAAAACACAAACCACACAGTGGACACCCGGGCCCCGGGGGCCCCCGCCCTGCCCTGCCTCCGTGCCCACAGCCACCGTGGTCACAGACGCAAAGCTGGCATGTTGGAAAATGAAAGAGGAATTGCAAGGAGAGAGGAGAGCCGAGTTGAAATGAAAGCCAGACTTGGAAGCGCTTAGGTTTGGGAGAAGCATTCCACCCCCGGAACTGAGAACAGTCAAAAGGAAAATATTTCTCCAAAAATGAGTAAAAGTGACCCTTGGGTGCTTATTTCCCGCAGCATCAATAAAGCTGAGTCCGGGGACCGGGGAGGGGCAGGGAGGAGGGGGCCGCGTGCCTACCTGTGATCCGGTCCCTCTCCATTCCTACGGGTATATTTAGCAGCAGGCGGGAGTCCCGGCGGCCCTGGTTCACAGGCAGGCGTCCTCCCCTTTCTCACCCCGTCCGTCGCCCTCCCTCTCTCTGCCTCCTCCTCCTCCAAAAACACTCTTTGTCTGGTCTAATTTCTTCAATCTGTTGCAATCACGAATGCATCCAAATTACCACATTTCCATGTGCTGATCATATGTTTGTGCTCCAAACTGAAGTAGCATTGTCTCTCCGAAACAGGAGGGAAAGGCAGCAAAAGCAGAGAGAGAGGAGGGGGGACAGCTGGGCAGAGAGGGCCAGAGGTGGGCCTGGCGGGATCCCGCAGCGTCCAGGGTCCTCCGCCGTGAGGACCGGCCGCCTGGCCTTCAGAGCGGTGGCTTCAGCCGTCCAGCGTGCAGCTTCCGGCGGCAGCCTCCTCCCTCCACCCCCTCCAGCCCCCGCCGCCCTGAGCCTCGCTGCTCCTTTTTAATATCCACTTGGAGATGCTTAACTTAGGCTCTTGGAAACCAACTCGCAGAGTCAAATTCCTGGCGACTTCCAAAGTCTTTCATTTTCCCCGTCCAGCAATGCCGCGATTTCCTGGGGTTTAAGTGTTTAAAAAGCCCAGTTCCTGCTGCCTGCCTCGCCTGCCTCTGCCCCCGCTGGCCCAGCCCTTCCTTGGCACCCCGACTGGGCTGGCTGGGAGATGGCCACCTCCCCGAGCATGTGGGCTGGGAGAAGGTTCCAGAGCACCTGCCCAGGATGAACCCTGCGAAGGTGCCCGTGTCCCACTAGCCTGCCGTGTCAGAGGGAGCTGCCGTCCCCACCCCAGCAGAGGCTTCCTGGAAGATTCCTACCACAGGGCATGAGTCAGTAAGTCTCGGCAGTCCCCTGGGAGGGAGTAAGGCCTGTGCCGCTGATTTCCCCAGACTCCATGGCTCCCTGGGGTTGGGCGGATCCCTGCCTGTTCCCACTGGAGTTCCAGGAGCTGCTCACCTGGAACCTAGGAGTCCCCACCAGCACCCGGTCAGCATCTGGGCTGGGGTGGAAGGAGGCCAACAGTGGGAGTCCCTGGGTTGGGGGTCCCCGGGGTGGGGTAGAGGCTTCCCCGCTCAAAGGTTCCTGCAAATCTGAGAGAGAGGTAGCTTTTGCTTTCTCATTTCTGTTTAAAGAAAACGAGTATTTGTGCCAATGTTAAAACTGAGGCTACTTCCCTAAAAAGTCCAGATTTTCAGCTTCTCTTGACAATGTAGGGGGATGTGGCCAGACAGGGGTACTTCCTGCCCGGCCTGGAGACTGCAGTCCTCCCTTGGGTTTGCTCAGGTCCTGCCCCCCAGGGGCCTCTAAGTTTACAGTCCCTGCCCCAGGGCAGGTGGGTTACCTGTGGCCAGGGTAAGGACCCCTGAAGACACCACATCCTAGTGCCTAGAACCTAATTTGGGAAAGGGTCTTTGTAGGTGTCACTAAGTGCAGGATGGGGAACATGGGCCTGGATCATTCAGGTGGACCCTAAAGGGTGTCACACGTGCTCATGTAAGAGGGAGGTGTAACCCACACAGAGGACAGGGAACATGGAGACAGAGGGGTGAGACACTGTCTTGATGGCAGGAGGGCTGCAGCCACCAGACAAGGAAAGCCCGGAGCCACCAGAGGCTGGAAGAGGCAGCAGGGGCCTCCCCAGGCCTCTGGAGGGAGCATGGCCTCACCGACAACTTGATTCAGACCAGCAAAACTCAGGTCAGACGCGTGGCCTCCGGAGCTGTGAGAAGACAGATCTGTGTAGTTTTAACCCTCCCAGTTTGTGGGAGCTTGTTAGAGCAGCCACGGGACCCAGAATCAGCACCTCAGACGGATTGAGAGCCACATTCACTGTAGCTGTTTTCTGTTCTACCCTCTAACACAACGTGAGACCAACCACGGACCATCACTGACTCAGAACGGTGAGAATCGTGAGGGTTTGGGGTGATGTTGTTTACTCTTTTCTGACTCTGTAAAAAAGTTCATTGTTTTTTCTGATTATAAATGTAATGTCTGTTCATTGTATTACGTTTAGAAACTACAGAAAAAAATATAAAGAAACCCTGTTAATCCCACATGAGTCTCTCCAGCACCGACCCCCTCCGGCAGGCAAGCCAGGAAGGCCTGAGAGGCCACAGACCGGCCAGCTGGTGGAAACCAGAGGGAGTGGCCAAGGCCAGGGCTGTGCACGCTCTGGGCTCACTGCTGTGGTCCGTGCAGTGCCCAGCTCAGCCTTGACCCTCAGTTCTTCATGGCATAGTTTAGCTCAAGGTCTATTTCCCCACTGTGCCTAAAAATCCAAGCATCCTGGCCCAAGCAGGGCATAATCTGAAACCAGAAACCTGGCAATGCCCGTTGGCTCCAAGGAGGCCTGCGTTAGTCACCAGCCAGCCAGCTGAGGCAGGGTGCAGAGGGAAGGCCAGGCTGCAAGGAGAAATAAGGATCCAGCCCCACTGCCCGCGGTGTCCATGGCTCCATGTGGGCCCCAGGAGTGGGGCCCACGAGGCTCCTCCCTGCAGGGGCACAGTGAGGAGCTTTCCATGGTTGTGTGGCACCTTATCCACATCTCACGCTCCCCAGGCACGTCAGTGCATTGGATGCAATGAGAGTCCAAGATGGCTCGGTTTCACCTAGCCTGTCCCACATGGACCTCGGCTTGCTGCTCTGGGAAGGCTGGGGCCCCCAGTGCCACGACTCTGGGAACTCCAGTTGTGCCGGCCCACAAGCCCCAGCTCCCATCCCCTGGCCTGCCCACAGTCAGGGCACCGTTACCCAGCAGCCCTTTCCAGATGATTCTCACGCAGCATTTGTCCCTCACCTCACATCAGAACATCCCTGGTGGCTTTGCAATGTTCTGCTCTCAGACCCTCCTAACTGCAGAGTGGGCTCATGGGCGCAGAGCCCACTTGGAGCAGCAGCCAATGCCCGAGGAGGGTAAGGAGGGAAAGCGAAGACCACTTCACCTCTTAGACACTGGCAGGGCCCTGGGGCAGCCAGAACCCGCCCACAGGAACAAGGGCCACGCTCACTCTGCTCGGGTTCTGCTCAGAGGTGTTCTGTTGAATGAAATGAAGTCCAGCAGCCACCCTTCCCTCCCTTGCTGGGCCTAGGAACCAGTTTCTCTTTCAGGGCTCTAACGCTTCCTCTGTTGGGGAGCCATCCATGGTTGCTCCCTCCCCTCCTGTCCTGCCTCCAAAGACAGCTGGGCCCTCCCGGTCAGTGCTGTCCTCTGAGCCTTCTTGGTCTTGACTTTCCACCTCAGTGCAAATTCATCCCTCAAGCTGCAAGTGTCTGCAGACTGAGCCTGTGCTCCCCATGGGGCAAAGGAAAATGTACAGCCACTTCCCTTTCCCTACCCAGCCCTCACCACATCCGGGCCCAGCAATGGGTTCAGTTCCATTGCCCCAAGCACAGCACCAGAGCACCGGAGCCTGGCCTCAGCTCCCTCCAGGAAGCACATGGCATGCTCCAGCAACTGCTGAGGGGACAGACAGTGCCAGGTGTCCTCAGGGTGGCCTGAGCTGCCAACACCAGCAAGGAGGCCCTGGGGCTAGCCTAGCTAACTGGGAAAGCAAGTACACCTCCACCTGATTCTGATGTGGTCAAGAGCTGCCCCTGGCATCAGGCCGGCAGGATGGTACCACCTTGCTCCTGGTGCATACCTGGGGAGGGTCCCGCAACAACTGGGGAGAGAGAATCTGCTGAGAGCACACTTTCTAATGTCTGGGCTCAGATTTTCTGCCACCTGCCATGTCCCCTTCCCTAATGCAGGGACTTGGGAACCTGCACGATGAGTACCAGCTACAGGGAATGTGCAAGCTCTCACTTTAAAAAATGACCTTTGTCAGTGGTGCATGCCTGTAATCCCAGCACTTTGGGAGGCTGAGGCAGGAGAATCGCAAGTTCAAAGCCAGCCTCAGCAGTGGCGAGGCACTAAGCAACTCAGTGAGACCCTGTCTCTACATAAAACACAAAATAGGGCTGGGGATGTGGCTCAGTGGTCAAGTGCCCCTGAGTTCAATCTCCAGTACCAAAAAATAAATAAAATAAAAATAAAGGAGCTCGGTCCCATGGCCTCAGGGTACTGACCCGGCCACAGTGGCTGCTGCTGTACCTGCCAAGCAGAGCAGGCAGCCCCAGCCCGGCTGGGCTGCTGCAGCCTCCAGTGCAAGCCACATCCCAGCCTTGGGTGGGCTGCATCTTCTCTGGAATCTTCTCTGTGCTTTTTATTATACCTCAAGACGCATCTGTTCCAGAATAAATAAAAGCCAACTCCTCTCTGCTCTTCGGGTTGCTGCAAGGTTCACTGGTGTTAATGGCATGGGCCCGCCGGCTGCTTTGGGAGCCCTTCCAGGTCAGTGTGGAAGGAGACCAAGAGGATAGGAGAAGCGGCCCAGCCAGGGCCAGATTCCACCGCTAATGGCCCTCACGCTCAGCCATCCATCCAGGGATGCAGACTGAACGGGGCTGGCGCGCATCAGTCCTAAAGGGGGCCTCAGCCAGTGCCTGCACAGAGCAGGAGAGATGGGGAGGGTGGGGAGGCCAGGGCCCGTCTTAGAGTGTGCCAAGAGCCCTCGCCTCCACTCTACCAGGAGCCCAAGGACTGTTCCTGGATGAACTGTGACTGAGAACCAGCGTGTTATGATCCAACTAGCACCTCCCCACGGAGCTCTCTGCAAGGATGTCCATGTTCGATATCTGCAGCCTGGAAGCCACCGGTGGCCAGTGCACCCTTGCAGTGGGGCAAGGCTACCGTGGACCGGAGCTCGGCAGGCACGTTGATAATTTAAATGTAAGCCTAGAGCTGCCTGATCACTCAAACCCTTTCAGTCCTTCTCCCCCTCCCTAGAGATGGTACACCCGCCACGGCCTTCTTCCCCAGAAGGCAAAGAGCTACTTCTTAGCCAAAGCCAAAGAAGGCTGATATTTCTATTTTAAACTACCTTTAATTTGTTCTCAGGTGTATTTTGACATATTATACGTCCGTGGAGTGTGACTTATTCCACTGAGCATCCCATTCTGTGACTGCACCTGATGGGCAGCTTTGTTGGTGGCATATTCAACTCGCTTTTTGATTCCCCAGCCTTCTTCTAGCAGGCCCAGCTGGCCAATGCTTACTGGCTGCTCTGCTCTGAAAAACCCCACTGTGGTGCGGAGGGCACAGATTAACTAAGGCCAGCCTGCTAAAGGGATGTCACAACTGGAGCCATCATTACCCTACAGCCCAGCAGGGACCACAGGGAGGAGAGGGCTACCTCCCAGAGGGAATGCCTGCAGAGGTGACACTGAGGAGGGAATCAGGGCCAGGGAGGGGAACATCTCTAGCCCAGGGCTCTAGGCTTACAGTGGACACACAGGGAGGGAAGGGACCCAGGGCTCTGTAAGTAAGAGGACTGTGGCCAGGCCTGTTGTAAATGGTTAGGTGGTGGGAAGCTGGCACGGGAGAGGGACTTGCTAAGTGCCCCCTGGCTATGTATAGGGAGGAGCCTGCCGCAGGGAGAGGGGTAGGGGTGAGAGATGGCCAAGGCCGGACCAGGGCTACTAAGGAGAGGGGGAATTGACCAGGTTTGGCAACTTGATGACCTGGGGGTGCTGGAGAGGCAGAGGTCAAGGTCGGCCCTTGAGTACCTTAGGGGTGGCAAGGCTGATATATTAGAGAAACAGGAGGTGGTGCAGGTATCAGTAGGTGGGAGAGGAAGGAAGGAGCGAGGCGTGTCCCGGGGAGTCCAGGGGCAAGGTCCCCAGCACCAAGGGATTCCACCAGCATGCTCGTCCAGCGGCTCCTCCACGAGGCAGTCTTTGGCCTGCGTGGCCGGGCACGGCAGCTGACCATCCAGCACACAGGCCCGGAGCACCTACACTGCACCAAGGCCACATGGCACAGTGCCCCGGGAGACAGCTGGCCCTGGCTTGGCAGGCGTGCCCCACGGCCCCACTGTCTACTGGAGTGGAGGCAATTAAACTATTAGCTGCAGCCAAGTGTCGTGAGTGTTAGGCCAACAGCTCCCTGGGTGGGGCCGGGCCAGACCTGCAGCAAGGCAGGCTTCCTCAAAGACGGGTGGAAAGGTGGCCCAGCGGCAGGAGGCCCCTTCCTGTATCAGCATGCCCTCAAGGCTCGGACACCTAAGGCAGAGTGTTTCAGGGCAGTCCTTCTGTGGCAGGGCCATCAGGGAGCATGTATGAGTGTCCTGTGGCTGCTGTGACCAAGTACCACAAACTGGGGGCTTAACCATTCTGGAGGCCAGAAGTTCAAAACCAAGGTGCAGCCAGGCCAGGCTCCTCTGCAGGCTCTGGGAGAGGGTTCTTCCTGCCCCTTCCCAGGCGACCCCTGCCTGTGGTACATACTCCTACCTCTGCCTGCCCTCATGTGTTTCTCCTCTGCTTTCTTTCTTTTTTTTTTAATATTATTTTTTAGTTGTAGATGGACACAATATCTTTATTTATTTTTATGTGGTGCTGAGGATCGAACCCAGTGCCTCACACATGCAAGGCAAGCGCTCTACCACTGAGCCACAACCCCAGCCCCTCTCCTCTGATTTCTTACGAGGACCTGTCACTGGAACTATGGCCCTAATCCAGGTTACCTCACCTTGAGTTCTTTTCATCTGCAAATGTCTATTTCCAGGTCAGGTCACATTCTGGGCTTGACCTTTGGGCAGTGACGTCATTCAGTGCAGTACAGAGAGCATGATGGTGGAGCAGGGCAGGAGGCCAAAGAGCCCAGAGATGTGGGGGCAGGAGGGAATGAGCAGGACCAGAGACACAGTGGACGCAGCACAGAAGGCTCCGGGGGTAGGAAGCTCAGACACAGCCGGGTATGCTGTGCGCACCGTGGGAACCAGGCCAAAGTTGGCCTGAGACTGTGGTCAGACAGGCTGCTGCCCAGAGAGGCTGCCCGGGACACAGGAACGGGTGAGCATAGGAGCAAAGCAAAGGCTCTGGGGAGGGAGCTATGGCGACATGTAGAAGGGCCAGGTGGGCATCCGCGTAGCCCCGTCATGCCACCTGGGAAGCTTATTCACATGGACATGCATGTAGGAAGGCTCCTGGCCGTGTCTGCAGCAGGGGAACCAGCCAGGGAAACCCACCAACAGGCCAAGGGACCGAAACCACCTCCCCACGCAGAGGAATGTGGTTTGCTGTCAAAATAAATGAAGTAGAGGAACCCGGATCCATGCAGCGGAATCTCAAAGTCCCCAGCGTGTGGCCAAGCAGAGCAGAGGATGGCAATTATGCAATGCTGACTATACACAAGGAAACAGGTTGTTCAGACAAAGAACCGCACGCACAGACAGGCCTGACAAGGACCAGAACCACGTCCAGAAGAGTGTCATCGAGGCGGAGCAAGGGGGGATGCAGAGAGCATCCTGGGGCTTTGACCTCAACTGTAATGTCTCATTGCATAAATGGGAAGGTGGGTACCTGGTGTTGTTCTTTTATTCTTTACTTTTTTAAATTATTATTATTTTGGTACTGGGCATTGAACCCAGGAGCACTTTACCATAAGCTGCATCCCTTTTTAATTTTTGAGACAGAGTCTTGCTAAGTTGCTGAGGGTGGCTTGGAATTTGCAATGTTCCTGCCTCAGCCTCCCAAGTTGCTGGTATTACAGGCATGCACCACTGCACCTGGCTTATTCTTTACACTCAAAAAATACATCTAACAAATCTATTTAAAAAAAAAAAAAAAACAAGGACAGCCGGGCACGGTGGCGCAAGCCCGTAATCCCAGCACTTAGGGAGGCTGAGACAGGAGGATCGCAAGTTCAAAGCCAGCCTCAGCAGCGGCGAGGCACTAAGCAACTCAGTGAGACCCTGTCTCTACATAAAACACAAAATAGGGCTGGGGATGTGGCTCAGTGGTCGAGTGCCCCTGAGTTCAATCTCTAGTACCAAATAATAAAAATAAAATAAATAAAATTTTAAAAAATTTTAAAAACCAAGGACACAAAGTGAGTAAACTTGTGGGCGTCCTCTGAAGAACCAGCCTGTGCCAGAAACGGCCAGCACAGCCTCAAGAAGAACATGAAGGAGGAAGCAGGAGACGTGGCCCCACTACCCGCTGGGGAAGGGGACAGGGTGGAGTCCTCCACAGGTCACCAGGTGTGTGACAAAGGCTGGGGGGGGGGTGATTGGGCCCCTGATGGAGAGCTGGGACTGGGAGTTTGGGTCCAGAAAGGCCGCCCCGCCTGGCCCTTGTGTGGCCGCAGAGTTAGCGGTGGGAGCCAAGAAAGGGTGTCTCCGGCAGGAGCCACAGGGCAGGATTGTGTGTGTCAGCAGGCAGCCATAGGGAGCCTAGATCACCGGCTTGCAGCCTGGGGCTTCGGCAAATTATGCCTTAGGCTTCCAAGGCGGCCCTGCTGGTGCTGCCAAGTGCTGACAGCACAGAACCCGCCGGTCTGAGCAGAGAAGCAACATCCAGAGAGAGGCCTGGTCCACGCAGCCCAAGGTGCCAGCCTCCCAAGACCTGAGTCCCCCAAAGTGCTGTGGGTCCCCCGAGCCCACCCCACCAAGGCTGACCAGCAAGAAGGAGGGAGAAAGAGGAGCAGACAAGTCACAAAGCCAAGGGGCCCCAGAGAAAAGGGCCCAGACACCACAGGGGCCAGGCTACCAAGTGGTTGGTGAACAGGCTTGGCTGGGGGGCAGGGGGCAGAGCGCCTCTTAACCATAGTGCTGAGTCATCCAACAGCCCAGGGGACTCCAGCCAGGGCGTCACCTCCTCTTCCCACCCCGTGTCATCCCCAAGCTGCAAGGCCCTCAGACATCCTGCACATCCACCGTCTCCCAGGCCATCTACACCACCCCTGCTACCACGGCCACCCCAGCAGAGAGCCATCCTAGGCACCCGCAGGCCTGGACATGGGTAGCACAGAGCACTGGAGGATGGACCCAGGGAGAGGTTTGTGCTGGCCCTGGAAGTTGGCGCAGGAACATGTGGGGCACAGAATTCTGGGACCCTAGATAGCCAGCATGGTCTAGGGCTGTCCATCTCCATAGCCACCAGCCGTGTGTCAATATGAACTGGAAACTAACAGAAAAATTAACTAATTAATTCTATGCAAATAAATGGATAAATTTACAAATATGGGTGATAGAAGCGTGCGGCTAGTGCCTGTCTGGACAGAGCAGGAGGGCATGTTCCACTGGACAGAGCTGGCCTCAAAGGGGCTGTGGGCTCTGGGGGGCTTGTGGCTCCCCACCCAGAGGCAGGGGTGCAGCTGGGAAGGGCCAGAGTGAGGCCGCCTGGCCGGGTAGCCGGCAGGTCTGATTCATGGATGACTTATTTGTGTGGATTCCCCACGCCCTTCTGTAACTCCATCTCCTCCTGCAGAACAGCTGCTCTTGGGGGTACAGCCCCTGCCTGCTCCATTTCCACACGTCCCTCTGTCCAGCCTGGGTCTGGCACACAGTCCCTTCATCTCACGCAGATGAAGGCAGAATCGCGGGGCCTCTCCACAAGCTGATCATCTCCAAGGAGAGACAAGTCCCTTCATCTCTGTGTCCCAACATCTCCTTTGAATAGAGGAACTGGATTTGCTCCATCACCAAAAACGTCCTCCTGGCCACAAGGCTGCAGGGGGGCTGGCACGGGTCTAGGATCAGCACTGAGCCAACCTCCCACGGCTCACCCAGCCCTCCACCCCTCTAACAGAGGCCGCACTGCGGGGTCCACCTCCCGCTCTCTCCTCTGTCCTGCGCACAGGGCTTCTCGCATGCCTGCGGGTGGTTACCTGTGGAGCTGGGCGGCCCCTGCCCCCGTGTTGGCGGTGTCTGGCCCGGAATCCACCTGTATGTGCAGCCATCTAAGACTGCATCCCCCAGCTGCACCCACCCAGGAAGACCAGGTAGGAATTCAGGTCCCAAAGGGGGCCAAGGCCCAACAAGCCACTTACCTGGACCCACTGGATCACCAAGCCTCCGGAGACGGCCACTGGAGGTCCGAGTGACTCCTAAAGACAGAAAAGGACAAGGATCACAGAGGGTCACAGGCTCTCCCTCCTGGTGGGTGGTTACACAGATGTGTCCTCACTCTGCACCTGCCAGGGACTCCAGAGACAGGTAACCACAGGCGAGAGCCACCTGTACCTGGGAGTGACGGCAGCCACCCACCTGGGTGCCGGCACTGGGTCAAACCCTTACCATCCCATCTTGCAGATAAGGATCTGAGTCCCATCAGGGTTGGTAACTTGTCCAAGGCCACAAAGCCCCTGGGAGCTGAGCCCACTAATCTAAGTCCATCAGACTCCAAAGTTTGGACCTGGCTCAAGCATCCTCATGGGGTAGGGTGGCAGCAGGTATCCACCGATGTCAGCCAGGCTCAGGCCAGCCCCTCCTAGGGCCACATTTACGTCTTTTATGCACGAAGGTCTTCCTGCTCCAGGGTCTACAACATGGGGGCAGCCCTGTCCCAGCTCTCATGGATCCCAGGGCTGGGTAGAGCTGGACTGGATTTAGGGAAGGTGTGGACGGAGTTGTTCTCTCCAGGAAGAAATAAGAACAGAGCCCAGATCAACACAGTCTCCTGCAGCACGCACCGCCTCCACCCACACAGCCCCTTGGCCCAGGACTGGCCACTTAGAGAGGCTTATGGAAGGCAAGTTCTAACTCAAAGAGATTTGCAAGGTGCTAAGCTGAGCAAACCCCTAAAGCTGCCAGGAGGAACAGATTGAAGAACACAGGCCACCACCCTATCACTGCCAGGTTGCGGCACTTTGGGGGTGTGTCTGGGCAACACCATGCAGCCCACCCTTCAGAGAGCTGCAGGGATGCTCCAGGCGGGCCCAACAGAGGACTTCCCCTCCCCCACAACAGACAAGGCCCCAGGCTGGACCCAGACAACTTCCTGCAGCCTCCACCATCCGACACCCGCCTGGTTGCTGGTCAGAGAGGATGGCTTCCCCTTGGGATCCCAGAGACTCCTGCAGTACCCATCCACCCATCTATCTGTCCATCCATCCATCACCCCCCAGCCTACCCCTAGGCCATGCCCAGGCGGAAGTGGATGTGGCCAGCCTTGTTTCTGAAGGTTCTGGACACAGTTCCCCCCAGTAGCCAGGGAGGCCTCAAGGAGGTGGCCAGGACAAGCTGAGCCTCCAAGGAGAGGCTTCCACCTGCCCAGGCTCTGGCAACGGGCCGAGCCTCAGGTTCATGCTCCTGGCACTCAATCTACCAACCCCAGAAGGCAGGTGCTACCACCTCCATTTCACAGCAGAGGGAGGGAAATGGGGCTCTGAGCTGAGCAAGTCACCCAGGGTCAGCAGCAGCTGGATTCTCCTGCAGGCCTCTTCTGTGACATATGGAGGGACGCCAGCATCATCAGCACCCACCAACTGATGGGACCTCTCCTGGCCACTGAGCTCTGAGGATCCTGCCAGGAGCCCAAGGATGCCAGGGAGCCCCACCAGGTAGGTGGACAGAGGCTGCCCCGGGCTTCTGGCTCCTGGAATCGACAGCCCTCAGAAGGCCAGGAGGGGGCAGCAGGGAGGGAGGCTCAGGTAGGGCCAGAGGGAGGCTCAGGTGGGGCCGCAGGGAGGGGAGAGGCGGGTCCTGCTCTCCAGGCTGCCAAGGGAGTCTGGGCTCAACATGGCTGCGGAAGGCTGCAACTCTCCGCACAGACACACTGTGTGTAATGCCACACGACAGTCACAGTCTTCTGTCCCACAGCCTTAGTGAACTACTGGGAGGCTCGGCGGTCCCGGGCTGAGTGGCACTAGTGAACAGCAGTTGCGTCCCTACGACATGGGAACCTCGGGTGAGGAATGGCCAGTCCATCAGAGAAGACTGAGCCAAACATTCCTGTGGACTGAGTCGCTTCTGGTTGAGACGTCTCTGCAGGGGATGCCCGGGACAGAGGCGGCTCTGTCCTCCCCCTGGGAGGAGGCTGGGTGGGGCCACTGGACACCCACCCCCACCCCCACCCCCTGCCCTCTGGCTTCCAGTCCAAAGTAAAGCTGAAGGGGATCCATGCTGGTTAGGCAAGCCCAGGGCATCTGCTCCCTTCTCCCCAAACCCAGATGGGGGCGGAGCAGCGGTGATAAGGAAGAGAGCACCCGGGCTGGGGCTTCCTATTTTATTTACACTGTTTATTTTTCCAGTTTTCCAAAATGGGAGTCTGGTGCCAGGCAGCCCCTGGCAGACAGAACGCAAAGCGTGCCCCCATGATAAGAGGGGGTGTGCAGACCACTCTGGCGGGTTCCCAGGCTCAGGCCCCCGCCACCACCTTTCCAGGAAGAGGCCCGGGGCCAGGAGCAGCTCCAGCTCGGCCCTCCAATCTCATCCTTCAGGCACGCGTCCAGCACTTCCTACGACTGCGTTCCAGTTGAGCACTGAGTTATTTTTATGTGATTTTAAAATAAAACATATTTGGGAGGAGAGGGAATGATGTGCAACTCTGGTGTCAGAGTCAGCCCAGACCAAACGCTCAGACAGCTCCGAGGCCCGGGAGGCAGGGAGGCCTGGAGTCCAGGACCAAGTTCAAATCCAGACCGCACTGGCGCTGGCTTCCTGGTTGGCCAAATGGGGACAGAGATGGTGTCTCCTCATACGTCATTAAGATTAAGTGAAAAGGGCTAGGAGAAAGGACTTTGGACGTTCTCACCATAAAGAAGTGATCTATGGGGCTGGGATTGTAGCTCAGCGGTAGAGCGCTTGCCTCGCATGCGTGAGGCCCTGGGTTCGATCCTCAGCACCATATACAAAGCAATAAAATAAAGACATTATGTCCATCTACAGCTAAAAAATATTTAAAAAAAAAAAAAGAAGTGATCTATGTTGGAGGAGATAGAAATATCTGCCCTGATTTGAACATTGTACAATGTATGGAGATATCACGTGGTGCCCATAACCATGCACAATTCGGGACTGGGGCATAGCTCAGTGGTAGAATGTGATTAGCATGAACAAGGCCCTGGGTTCAGCCATCAGCACCACAAAAAAAGAAAAAAAGCACAATTTTGATGTATCAGTTAAGAAACTTTTCTCTGCTACAAGAAAGATTAAATGGTACACATTATAAGTACTTAGCAGAGCACCTGGCACAAAATAAACACCAATGAATGATGTTAGTATTCTTATCTTAATTATTATAATAATTATATTCTTTAATATTGTTGTTACAATACACCAGTCTGGATCCAGGAACCTATAATTAGGAGTCAGCAAAACTTGGCTGTTCTGCACTAATGCATTTTTATAAAATGTAAATTACAACCAAGGTCCCTCCCACCATGGCCCAGACACTGCTCTGTCAAGAAAGGGACATCTACTGACTCCTTCCCAATGCAGGGGGGCAGAACCCTCCTGGTCACAGGGGGGCAGGTGCATTAGGGGGAGTGGTCAGGACCTGAAGAGCTATCCTCTGGTGCTCACCCCCAGCGCTGGCTGCCCTGGAAACTTCCTTCACGGCAGCAGCTCACCCAGCCCAGGACAAAGGCCAGTCCATAAAAGTTCATGAATCCCAGGTCAGGGACAAACATCAGTAAAATGTGCTGTCGAGGCCACAGGATTAAAGCACACTTCAGATGAGACAGGACAAAAGACAGCAGAAGACATAACTGGGGACGGTCACCGGCTGGCACATCATTGGAAAGCAGGAAGAAAGAGCCACGTTCAGGGAGATGAGGAGATCCAGTGCCCTCCTGCCCTCCGCCACCACGCGCAGCCTCCGCTGGGCACGACAGCCTTGCAGAGGCAGGCACTGGCCCACGGGCCTTGGAGCCCAGTGCCCATCTGAGGAGTTTTGCCCGTGCTAATAATTTGTGTGAACACGCAGTGCTGGGGACAGAATCCGGGCCCCGGGCATGCTAGGCACACACTCTACCACAGAGCCTCGTCCCCAGCCCCCCACCTATGCTAATAATTTGGGGAGCCTGAATAGGAGAAAGAAGGAACATTAACTTTCTTTCAACCAAATGTTTACGACGGAAGCTGATAAATTACAGAGTTGAAATGGTCAAGCCGGCACGGAAAGGCTATAGCCACGCAGGGTTGTTCCCCTGATCATTACTTCAGGGATCACACAGCTGGCACCACGCCCAGCTCCCCAGGTCCAGTGGCCCCAACTAAGATGGGAATTAGTGCTCCCAACCCCGCTGGGGCCTCACACAGCTCAGACATCTTGACCCCCAGGGAAGGCAAAACCCCTTCACTCAGCTCTGCTCTGTGCTGACCATCAAGGGGACCTGGACAGATGTCCTCTATCAAAAGTCACGTACAAACTTGCTGCACGCAAACATCCAATATCCACTCTTTAGAGATAATCATCAAGTGCCAATTTTTTTCTTAAAGCCCATGGGAGCCCCTCAGGAGAGGATGGGTGGGTCCCAGTGACCCTTGGCCAAGGCAGCTCTGCCTGCCTCTTCCCCCTTGGGTGCTCAGGAAGCAGGTTCTCCTCCCCTCTTCCTGGGGCTCAAGTTTGCACACAGAAGCTGTGCGGGGCTGGATCTAAGTCAAGAGCCGCAGGTGAGAGTCAAGAGTCAGATTCCAGGCTTATCTGTGGAGCAGCCACTCAGGGCTTATCTGCAGAGGAGGGAGATGCAGATACAGAGATAGCGGCTCTCCTTCCACTCCTACTTGGCCTTGGCTTTACCGCCTTGTGCAGGGAGGCTGCACAGAGAGGTGGCTGAACTAATGCCCTCTTGACAGTCTCCTCCCCAGCACAGGGCCTTTTCCTACCCTCAAAGCCACACACCTGGAGCTGTGCACTAAAGCAAACCTTGGTGTATTAATTCACAAGGCCAGGAAACCTCTAGCCATGGGACCGTGCTCCTGCAGAAGATCGGCTCCCTCAACAGAGCCCTTGGCCCTGAAGCTAGAGGTGCTAGTCCCCCTCTGACTCACTCCGACCCACAGAGTCCTCTATAGTGGGCTGCTTCCAGCCCACCAGCTAATGTGAGAAGCAAACAGTCTATCCACCTACCTCTGCCAACCCAGAAGAGGGGTCACGGTGGTGCTGGGGTGGTAACCTCAGTCTCAGCTGGGGTCAGAGTTCTGATCAGGCAGCGCTACATCCCGGGCATGGGGTCTGCTAAGGGAGGTCAGGGGTCAATCTGCCACTAACTCTTACTGTGTCTCTGGGCAAGTTTTTCACCTTTCTGAACCTCAGTTTCCACGACAAGACATGGGTGTGTAGAAACACCTACTGAGCATCTGCTCTGCACCAGGTGCTTCTTCAGAAGCTGGGATATAAGGGTGACCCAGTGTGGCCTGGCCCCTCTCTCAGTGGCAAGCCAATGATGGTACCTGGCTAATGGACGGGGAAGATGAGATCAATGGACGCACATGGTCAGTTTTGCTTTTTTTTTTTTGGTACTGAAGATTGAACTCAGGGGCACTCGACCACTGAGCCACATCCCCAGCCCTATTTTGTGTTTTATGTAGAGACAGGGTCTCACTGAGGTGCTTAGCACCTCGCCGTTGCTGAGGCTGGCTTTGAACTCGTGATTCCCCTGTCTCAGCCTCCCTAAGTGCTGGGATTATAGGCTTGAGCCACCGCGCCCGGCTCAGTTTTGCTCTTTCTGCACCGGGCAGCAGACATTCCAGCTGCCAGATGGGCGTGTCCATCATGTGACATCAGTGTCCACCCCGGACTGACTGAGCACCTCCCTCAAAGGTTCACAGATGGGCGTGCGGACTCTGGGTGCCCTTAGTTGGGTTGCCATATGAAGTACAGGACACTGAGTTAAACCTGAATTTCAGAAAGGACAAATAATTTTCTACGCATAAATGTATCCCAAATGTTTTATGGGGCATACTTACACTAAAAATTAATCTTTATTGGAAATTCAAGTTTAACTCATTACTGGAGGAAACAACAGCCTAGTGGCTTGACATCGCAGAACGATGGCTTCTCCAACTCTCAGATAACCACGGCCCCCGCCACACACACACACACACAGGTGACCTGCAAAAGGAGAAAGTCCTGCGGTCCATTTTTTTTGGGGGGTGGGGTGTCCAACAGATTGAACCCAGGGCTGCTTAATCACTCAGCCACATGCCCGGCCCTTTTTAATATCTTATTTAGAGACAGGGCCTCACTAAGTTGCTGAGGCTGGGTTTGAACTCACAATCCTCCTGCCTCAGCCTCCCGAGCTGCTGGGATTACAGGTGTGCCTCATGGTGCCTCGCAAGACATTTCTTTAAACAACCCAACAGGAGACTGTAAAACCCAGGCGATGTTCA
>PVHX01026581.1:0-20618 GCA_004024805.1 Geosciurus inauris
CAGTCCTGCTGTTCCAAAGTTCTCCCTGCCCAGGTTCAAAATGCCACTGCACACTCACCATTTCCTGGTGCTCAGGAGCCAGACCTGCTCCCTAGGAATCTTCAGCACCTGCACAGCAGAGCAACCTGGGACACTAAGTATGGGAGTGAAGCCTAGATGGGAATCACAGAAATGCTGGCATGGAGGACTGGAGAGGGGGAAAAAATAAAGCCCCAGCCAGTGTGGATGCCCGCCCCCTTCTCCCTGGCTGTGCACAGGATTGGTCAATTCTCACCAAGATCTCCTGATTGGTCAGGGCTTCAGCCTATGCCCCAGTCTGAGCCCAGTGTGTCTTCATTTTGAGTGACAGAATAATATACAATCCAAACATGGAGAGGCCAGATGACAGGTTCTTGGTTGCAGGTTTTTTATTTTTATTCTTATTTTTTTCCTTTTGAAATCTAGGAATTGAGTTAGGGTTAGGGTGACCAGAAATCTAAGTTCTTTTGGGTTCTAATGCTAAAAAATTTAAGTCATTTCTTCAAAGTTTAATTACCTGGACCATTTCCTATAAGATGGCAACCCACAATATCCTTTAGGGTTTCTGACTTGTTATCTGTTTATCTGTGTGAAATTATACCAATAAAATTGGACTTTCAGCTCCTCGGGAAGTGGTCAATGCCACCACCACATTGGTAGAGGCTTACAGCAGGCCTGGGACATGCTGTGGAGAACATTTGAACCTGTATTGGCAATATTAGAACCTGATTTTCCTCCAACTGATTTTAATCTATATCTTGAGTCCACATTGCAGCTGGCAGCAGAATATGGTGATTATCACAGAAGAGAGGCCTAGAAAAGTGCAAATCTGTGTAAAACCTAGCTGCACCTGGTCTCCCTAGCTGGCTGGTAGGCCAGTTCTTGAAAGAAATACCTGTGGTGGCCACATGACGGTAGCCCTGAACAGATCAATGCCAACCTGGTTGCACAGCAGAGAAAGTTGTTTTCTAACAGCCCCACTCCAAGGCAAGAGAAAGGAACTGAGTTGTGAAAAGAATGCTGGATTCTGAGTCAGAAGATCTGGATTCAAATGCTACCCATATCTCTAGCAGCTGTTCTGTAGGCTCAGCGTTCTCATCAGGCAAATGGGAAAAGGCTGCCTCCAGTATATCATATTGAATAATAGATCAAAAGAATGCACCTTCCACTAACCTGTTCTCTGTCTGCATCCCCCTCACAGAGAGTTTCACAGCAGCAGCCAGCAATCCATGACCAACAGGCAAAACTGGCATATCTGGTTTACACTTGAAGTTTATTGGAACCCAGCCATGTCCATTTATTTACTGTATATATATGCTGTTTCATATCAAAGTTGAGAAGTGGTGGCACAGACATTATGACCACCCTCAAAACCTAAAATATGAGCTTTCTGGCCCTTTGTGGTCATTTTCCCACTTCTGGTGTAGAGGGAGGGAAAAGAGCAGAGAGGCTGAAGGCTGTGCCCCATAACACCCCTATGACATAGTTTAGATGGATGGTCCACCAGAGCCTCTGTGCTAAGGGCATAATCTCAGTCTGTGGTGCAGCTGGGAGGTGGCAGAACCTTTAGGATGTGGGGTCTAGTGGGACCAATTTGGGTCTTTGTGGTGTGTTCTTGTGGAGTGTACTTAGTCCTTCATCCACTTTCTGTTTCTCCGTTTTGCTTTCTGGCTGCAATAAGATGAGCAGATCCTTGCCACACACTCTTGCCATGATGTTTTGCCACACCACAGGAACAGAAGCAGTGGGGCCAGGAAACCAAGCACTGAAACTTCTGAAGTGGTGAGTCAGTATAAACTTTTCTTTTTGAGTTGATTATCTCAGGTATTTTTTTAAGCAATGGAAAGTGACTAACACATCTTATTTACCCTATCTAGTTTTGGTGGTGACTGACCCTAGAATGTTTGAGGACTAGGGAAGATGCCTGTTAGTTCCTGCTATCTCTGTTGTACCATAGCCTCAAAATGAAGCCTTAGTTGATACTATGGTCAACACCTCCCACACAGTTGGGGACACTAATTTATTTTCTGAACTTCTCTAACTCTAAAACATAGATCTTTAGAGTTGAAGTCCATTATGGGACCACATTTGCCTCTACAAATATAGAATTTATTTTCTGGAATATATTTTAGGCTTTTTCTCAACTTCCTTCTTTTAGCTTTTGCATGGGAAAGGCACTATACCTATTTACAGGACACTTGGAGAGAAACAAAATGAAAGAAATAAGTCTTTTACTCTGTAGTGCATATATTCTGATTGGAAATATACACACAAAATAAGACTTGTAGAAATGGATATCAAGTGAGTTTCTATTACTCATGGTGAGGACTGGAGACCAACAGCTACAAGGTCCTCAAGAGTTGGTTGAAAGTTAAGGATAACAAGCCCACCACAGACATACTAATTGTAATCTGCATTTTAACAAGATGGTTGATGAGGATGTGTGTCAGGTGGTTCCTCTGGAAACATGCAAGTGATGTATATGTATCTCTTGACTTTCTGAAAAATGAATACAAATGGGGTTGAGAACAGTGTGGGAAGCTTCAGCTTATGATGCATCTCTGATAGATGAAAAAAAGAGAAGGGGAGGACTGGAAAAGAAGAGTCTAGCATATGAGTTCACCTCTGAAAATGTCAAGGCTAATCCATGTGAGAGTTTAAATGAACTTGAATGGCATCCCTTGGTATCTGTAGGGATTTGTTCCAAGATAGCTACACCCTCCTCAGGTATCAAAAATCTGTCCCTTATACAAAATAACATAGTATTTGCAAAGAATCCACACACATCCTCCCACATACTTTAAATTGTCTCTAGATGACTTTGAATTTTTAATACAAAGTCAATGCTATGTAAATAGTAATTCTACAGCAGTGTTTAGGGAAAAGAAACAAGAAAAATCTGTATATATTCAATACAGATGCAATTATGTTCTGAATATTTTCCATCTTTGGTTGGATGCAGAACTGAGAGCCAACTATAATCATTTCATGATGTACACCATACATCTCTATAAGTCTCTTACCCTTTTCTTTTTATGTACCAAGGATTATACCAATGGGTGCTCTATACTGAGCCACATCCCCAACCACTTATAGTTGTTATATTAGGGTCTCATTAAGTTGCTTAGGTTCTTGCCAAATTTCTGCAGCTGGCTTGTGGACCTCCTGCCCTAGCCTCTCAATCTACTGGAATTATAAGCATGGGCAACTAGGCCCAGCTGTTTCTTGTTTAATTTTGCTTTATAAGCCTTATAACTTGCATGTGGGCAACACATAAATTGTTCAAAAATTTGAATTTGATAATGGGAAGGAAGGAGAGAAAGGAAAGGGGAAATACTGAGGAATGGCATTAACAAAATTGTATTGTAAATCATGTGCTTCAGTTAATGAAGCATGAGAAGATCTATTCAACTTCAGTACTTCTAGTTCTCCCAGGCTTCTGCAAGACTCTAGCTTTAGCTTGTAGTGGTGGTGCACACCTCTCATCTCAACAGGAGGTAGGAGGATCACAGGTTCAAATTTAGTCTCAGTAAGACTCTAACCAACTTAACAAAATCCTGATTTAATATAAAAAAATTAAAAGGGGGATGTCGCTCAGAGGTAGGGTGCCTCTTGTTATCTTTCCCAGTTCCAAAAGAGGAAGAAAAAGAAAAAAAGACACAGTCCTTGTAGCACTCAGACAAAATTTTTCCTGTAAGTCTGAACAATGGCATCATTTTTTTTAAAGTTTTTAATATAGTAATAGCTATAGTTACTGAGTGTTCACCATCAGCTATGAAGCACCAAGTGCTTTATTATGCACTTTAAAACAAATTCTATTTAAAGATGAGGAAAACCAATGCAGATGAGGTCAAACAACTTGCTTTATATCACAGAGTTAATAAAGTATAACATGAAGGTACAAATTGAGGACTGTTTCACATCTCTGCATTTCCCCATAACTACTGAGCATTTCTATCTTCTAAGGGCTTATTCATAATGATCCCTCCTCAATACTGCTATTTTGCACATTTTAAGTCTTTAGGAATGGCCCAGAGACCACAAGAAGCAAGCACCAGAGCAATGTGAGGGGAACCAAAGACAAAAAAGGCCATGATTATGCTGGCACCTACTTCCCAGAAAGTCCACCCCTAGCTCCCAGTTGATGCCTGTGGCCTCAGCTTAATTATTAGCTGCTTCCCCTTTCACTTAGAAAGTGGCCAGGCTGGGAAAATAAACTATTATCTCAGGCTCAAAACTTTTGCAAGGACATATACAAATAACATAAAAAATAAAAGAAATTTCTGAAGCTCTTGTGGAAATGGCCTGCTGCTACTCTGGAAAGCATGATCAATCATAATGCATTGAAATGCATTGTATATTTCAAATAGCTAGAAGAGGGGATTTTGAATGTAAGCAGCATAAAGAATTAATACAATTTAATTTAATGGATATTCTATAACCCTGATTTTTATCACTACCAAAAATACACATGAATCAAACCATTACATTGTGACTCATAAATATGTATATTTATTATGTTGATTAAAAAAATAACTTGGTATATTACATCTGATCATTTAGATTCTTAGGTATCAAGTTCTTAAACTTTCTCTAGATTATAAACTAGAGTATTTATCTGTAGTTCAAATACACAACATCTTGGTATGCATCATCACACCCAATTTAGGGGCCACTGATGGTCAAAATTCATTTTTGAAATTGTTTTAAATCATATCACTCCCTGTTTTCAAGTACAAGTGTATGTGTGGTTATGTGATGTTTTACTTTTTTTTTGATACTAGTAATTGAATTCAGGGGCACCCAAACACGGAGCCACATCCCCAGTGCTTTTTAGCACTTTATTTTGAGACCTCTAAATTGCTTAGGGCTTCACTAACTTTCTGAATCTGGCTTTGAACTTTTGATCCCTCTGCCTCAGCCTCTTGAGTCATTGGGTTTACAGGTGTGAGCCACTGCCACTGGCTGTATTTTATATTCTGACTTTAGTCTATTTACTTATTTATTTATTTATTTTTCCAGGGCCTTGCATATGGTAGGCAAGTGGTATACATGTAAGAAATACTCACAGCCCTACCTATTTATTTTCAATTTGTTCTGTGAGTACACCTAATAAAAAAGAGAGACTTGTTTAAATCTTATTCTAATTGCACAGTTTAAGTGTTTACACAACTGATTAATGTGTACATTTAATGGAGTTAGTAGAGCTCCATATTATAAAAATATTTCCAGTAACCTGTGCATACTATAGCTAACCAATAAGTAATCTTGAACATGAGAGTGTGATCACATAAATCTTACCTACTTAACTGAGGTATTTTGGTTAATAAAAATTGAGATGGCCAGGCATGGTGGCCCATGCCTGTAATCCCAGCAGCTTGGGAGGCTGAGGCAGGAGAATCACATATTCAATGCCAGCCTCAGCAACAGTGAAGTTCTAAGCAACTTCATGAGATCCTGTTTCTACATAAAATACAAAATAGTGTTGGGGATGTGGCTCAGTGGTTGAGTGTCCATGAGTTAAATTCCCAGGATCCTCCCAAAAATGATAATAATAATTAAGGTGTACTGACTTATCATGAAGAAGGTTTCTTCTCTATGTTTAAAGGCATGATTTGGGAGATGCTGTGTTGCTAATTCTCAGAGAACCACACCTCCAAGACCTCTGGGCAAGGGGTCACAGTGCCAGGCCTATTGCTCTGAGGCACCAGGGAGGAGTAAAGAGCCTTCTGGGTGTGAACCTCAAAATGTAAAGTGATAAAACTTCACTTACCAGAATCTCCAGGGAAGCTTGGGTTTGCTCTTTGAGGCCTGGAGGCCAACCAGTGTCCAAACATTCCTGAGAATCAGCACAGGACACATGGGTGTGGCAATGTTCCCTCTTCTGAGATTGCTCTGCACTATTCCTTCAAAGAAATGCCTATTTACTTAAATTAAGGAAGCTGCAAACAGGCAAAATTGTTGGTGAGACTTTAAGACATCAGCATGGCAAAAATTTTTTGGATATAACCCCCAAAGTACAGAAATCAAAAGCAAACACAGAGGCTAGGGATATAGCTCAGTTGGTAGAGTGCCTGTCTTGCATGCACAAAGCTCTTGATTCAATTCCCAGCACTATGAAAAAGCAGACAAATTGTATTGTATCACACTAAAAAGCTACTGCACAACAAAGAATACAATTAATAGAGTGAAGAGAGAACCTACAGAATGAGAGACAGTATTTGCCATTATTCATCCAAAAAAGAAATTATATCCAGAATATCTACCTATACATGTATTACATATATATGTTTTTCTACACACAAACACACACACTCACATATTTCAAAATGCTTAACAACAAAAAACAATCAATTCAATTCAACTTGGCAAATGATATATTAAAAAAAACACTTATCAAAAGAAGAAATACAACTTTCAAGCAAGTATATAGAAAAACACTTAGAATCATTAGTCATTAGAAAATGTGAATCAAAACAAAGTTAGAATGAATATTATCTAAAAAAGAAAGTAACAAATGCTGGAAAGAATAGGGATATAAAATGGGTGACATGTGTCAAGGTGTTTTAATCAATTAGACTTGAAGTTCTAAGTTTGCTTCAATGCCAGAATATTTAGTCACTTGGGACCTCATTGAATTTGAATGATGTAATTATAAATGACACAGAGAAGTTCTATGTCTACTTTTTGAACCTGAGCTTCTCCCAGAGAGAGCCCAACTGTCTGGATGGAGTTGAGGGAGAGATAGTCTAGCCAGAGTGACAATGCCTAATATTGTGTCATGTGCATGAGTCTCCAAATTTAGACAATATTGTGTCTTAACCTCATGACCAAAATGTGGGAGAACTGTGAAGCCTGATGTCACATATTCAGTGCTAGGCTATCTGATTCCAGCATCTAGAAACAGATCTCTGTGGAATATCTGCTGGTCAATATGAGCAAAGCTGGTGAAAAAGCCAGGAGGATTTATGTAGAAGCACCCTCACACTGGAGAGGGGCCTCAGGTGCCATCAACTTCAGATTTCATTCACTGTCCTAGGAAGGAAGTTCAAGATTCTGCCTCATACATAATGCCCAGGGATTACTGCAGAGACACAATAACAATTTCCTTTGCATTCCAAGCCCTTTCCTACCAAAGAGGTCAAATTAACTTTTCAAAGAAAATTCCAGGAATATGATTCAATGAAACAGAAGCATATATGTCATGGGTCAGTTTCTACTGTATAAGAAACAGAAAATCAAATCTCAACTGGCTTTAAATACAGAGTTTGATTGCTCCCATGACAAGGCATCTCAGGTGGCAGCTGTCACACTGTGCATGCTTGCCTCTACTTGTGTCTGCCATAGGATCTGCTCTGAGGTTTGTGTTAGAAAGAATTTGTCAGGAGAGCTGCAGTAACTCTTGGGACTATAACAAATTGTCCAGTCACCCTTTTTTCTTTCTAAAGGCCTTGATTTTGTCAATTTCCCAATGATTCAGCTGTGGAAAGCAGGAAATGTGACTAGAAAAAAATCCACATGTTGCATTCTGTGCCAAACTGTGTCCCAGGTGAGCATATAATCTACCCAGGTGCAATAAAACACGTCCTGAATGTTACAGATGGTGGAGGGGCTCTAACTTCTGCATGGTGAGAGCAGTTCACTTTCCAGTTCAACTGGATGGTGGAGCACACATGTTTGATGGCAGGTTGCCTCTGGCAGCTATCTTTGGACCTCCTGGGGATCAGAATTATGGCAAAGTTCCGACAGTGCATGACGGAATGTGATCCTTAGAGGCAATGGCATGTTGACAGATCAATACCTGCCTGAGCTGCCTTGTCATGGGAGCAATCAAACTCTGTATTTAAAGCCAGGAGGAGTGTCCCGCCAGGCCCACTTGCCATTTTGCTTCTGCATACACCACCGGCCTTCTCAACTCTTCAGAAATGTAAGACCCCCTTCCTTAATTGATACCCTAATGTCTCCCTCTCAGCTGGACAGAGATCTCGCCATTCAGCTAATGTCTTTCTCTCTGCTTAACAGAGATCCTGTGATTAGGCTAAGGCTCTGCTTTCAGGCTACCCAGGGCCCCACCCCTTACCACTGGGATTGAGGGAAAGACATTTCCCCAAACTGTCCTGGGGAAGTCCAGCCCAGGGCTGGCATTTTGGTGACATAAAGAGCGCAGGGAATGCCTTGTTCTCCGTTGTCATCTTCTTCTCCACTGAACTTCTCCAAAGATGGAAACTACAAAATTGATTCCCAGGGACACTCCTTTGGGTTGTCTCTCTGCCAATTTTAAAATCCTCCATTCTCATACTGGACTCAAATTAAAATGTCTTATTAAATTCAACACTAAAATCTGGCCAAAATGTAAATTAGAAAGCCAACATACTTGACCAAAATATGGAACTCTCGATAAAGACATTCTGCAAGCTTTTGTAAAATATTTGACCCAAAATGGCAAGTACCTGGAACTTTCATACCTGAAAGCTTTTCTCCTTCTCCACTCAAACCCCTCTGTACACCAGCCTTGTAGCGCCTTACAATTATTGGCTACAACTTTGCAATCCCCTTCTTCATTCACAGCCCCGGAGGTAGCCGATGAACCCCCTCCATACAGATCTCAGGGCTCCCTAGGCTCCCCAGATGTGGCTTCTTCCCCTCCATACAGACCCCAAGCCCCACAGGCTCCCCAGAAGCAGCTTCCTCCCCTCCCCAAAGTCCCATTGTTTCCCCACTAGACTCTTCTCCCCAAAGACCTACCGTGCTCCCAGCAGACTCCCCTCCACAGGCTCCACCTACTCCCTTGCCCGTGCCATCCCCTCTGTGCACTCAGTCAAGAAATCTCCCAGCAAAGCATGTTTCCCCTTCGGGAGGTGGCAGGGGCTGTGGGAACTGTCTGAGTTCATATTCCCTTCTCCATGGTAGATATGTCCCAAGTAGAAGACAAATTAGGCTCATTTCCTTGAAACCCTGTCAAATACAGAAAGGAATTCATCCATCTGATCCAGGCATATCATCTTACTTGGGCGGACATATGTTATATATTAAATTCTACTCTCACCAGTGACGAGTGTGCCCGCACCTGGCAGGCTGCTAGAGATCATACAGATCATCTCCTACATGGTCAGAATCCAGAAATCCAGCCGGCTGCAGACGCAACTGTCCTCTTAGCTGAACCGGATTGGACCTACCAACCCCAAGACCCTGGGGTTCTCAGATTACAGCATATGGTCACTTGCCTCCTCAAGGGAATGACCACATATTCTCACACCCAAGTAGATTGGGGCAAAGTAAAGGAAGTCACCCAGGGACTGGATGAAAATCCTGCCCTGTTTTTAGCCCAACTTGCTGAGACACTCACCAAATATACGACTTTACATGTAAACAGCCCCAGTGGGAATCTTTTCTTACATTTTTGCTTTATCTGTGAGCGTGCACCAACATCCATAAGAAACTTAGACAGTTAGAAAAAGGTCCTGAGTCTCTTCAACAGTTACTTTTAGATACGGCTTTCAAAGTTTTTAACAACCAAAAGGAAGAAGCCAAAAAGGAAAAAGAGAGGCATCTCAAAGTTAAACATCAGCTCCTGGCCTCTGCAATTCAGGGCCAAAACAAAGTCCCTATGGCTCCTACCCCGACCCAATTCCCTAATACTTCGATGGCTTACCCGTGAAGCGACCCCTGAAGCCCTGCTACCAATGTGGTCAGGATGGGCACTGGGTAAAAGCCTGCCCTAATCCAAGGCCCCCCTGCCAACCCTGTCCCAACTGTGGACAATGGGGACACTGGAAGGTGGAATGTCCCCAGGGAAAGATGCCCCTCCCCCGGGCACACCCATTCAGTCCCCAGCTCCCCTGCACGGAGTTATTGGAATGAGGAGGCCCAGACTCCAATGCTCTAGCCACCTCAGGTGGAGCATCCAGGGAGCCCAGGGTCACAGGGATGGAGGACGGCCATGTGGTCTCATTTGTGGTCGACACTGGGGCAGCTTTTTCACTATTGAGAAAATGGCATGGATATACATTTAAATCAAATACCCTGATTATGGGAGTTTCAGGGACCCTTACCTATCCCCTGAAAACACTCTCCCTTTTTTGCACATTTGGATCCTTTCACTGTCCCATTTCTTCATAGTGACGCCAAGCTGTCCACTCCCCCTATTAGGTTGACATCTCCTCCACAAATTAAAAGCTTCCATTACCATTCCCACTTTAAATTCCACTACCATCTTTTTAGTCCATTCTAGTCCAGATCAGGTTCCTGTGCCCCCCAAGCCTCCTGATGGCCCTTTGCTTGATGGTATTAACCCCATAGTCTGGGATACTTCTCAACCCAAAATAGCAAGACATCATCCTCCCATTCATATCCAGTTAAGGAACCCCACTCATTATGTGACCCTTCCCCAATATCCTCTGACCCCCTCAACTCTTAGAGGTTTAAAGCCCATTATCTCCCATTTGCTACAGGCCAGACTCCTCATACCAACGCACTCGCCTCACAATTCCCCATCCTGGGAGTAAAGAAATCCAATGGCCAGTTTCGGCTTGTCCAGGATCTCAGAAAAATCAATGAGGTAATTGTTCCCACTTTTACAGTGGTACCTAAATCTTACACTCTTTTATTTCATATCCCAGCCTCCATTACACATTTCTCATTACTAGGCCTAAAAGACACCTTTTTTACTATCCCCCTCCACCCAGAATAATGTCCACTTTTCGCCTTTACTTGGACAGACCCAGACACTCACTACTCACAACACTCACTTGGACTGTTCTTCCCCAAGGTTTTAGAGATAGCCCCCACTACTTTGGCCAGGCCCTTAAACATGATTTGGCCACCTTAGATTTATCCCCTAGTCATCTAACCCAATATGTAGATGACCCTCTGCTCTGTAGTCCTTCACTAGAACATTCCACATGTCATACTAGCATCCTGCTCAACTCCCTGGCCTCCTGGGGGTAGCAGATTTCTCAACCCAAGGCCTAATTTTGCACCCCCAGGTAAAATACTTAGGCAACATATTAACCCCTACTTCCCATACCACCCACCCCCCGAAAAACTCCAAGCCTTAAAGCACATTCCCCTTCCACCCACCAAATGGGACATGTTATCCCTCTTAGGCCTTTTTAACTATTTTCTTATCTAGATACCAAAATTTTTGCTTATAACCAAGCCCCTCTACAAGGTTAACAAGGGAGATCCTTCAGATTTTCTTCCATTTCTCCATTCCTTTTCCTCTACTATTTCTGAACTTCAAACTCCCTCCTAAAATCTTCACTTTTTATTTACCCAAACCTAACAAGCCTTTTTTTCCTGGCCCTTCACTCAGAACATGGACAGGCTTTAGGAATTCTTTATCAGAAGGCAGGAGATACCCCCATCCCATTGCATTCCTCTCTAAACAATTAGATTAGTTTACCAAGCTTGGCCCCAATGCCTTAGGATTTGGACAACTGCAGCTCTCCTGATCCTCGAGACAAGGAAATTCGCATTATATCAACCCATTCCTGTTCTTACCACACACTCCCTCTCAGATCTCCTTAGTCACTGCTCCTTTTTATCCCTGCTCCAACCAGAGTCCAATCATCACATGCACAGCTCCTAAATCCCTTAGCTACCTTCCAACAAGAATCCTCACTAAGCCCAGCCACTCTGCTCCCAACAAAAAATTTCTCTGCCCCAAATAATTCCCCTGCTCTGTAATTTCTTACTCTTTCCTGACATTCTGGACTTCTTTATGAGTCCATCCTCTCATATAACAGATCAGCCATTACCTGACTCCCCTGATTGGTACATAGATGGGAGCTCTCAGAAATGGTCTCCTTACCTTGCCAGTTATGCTATAATCCAGAAAAAGTCTACCATAGACTCTCCTTTCACCCTTACACAAATATTAGAATTATCTCCCTTACCCCCTGGGACAACATCACAGCAGGCAGAACTAGCAGCCCTCCCTCAAGCTCTGTCACCATCAGAGACAAATCAGTTAATATTTTTACAGATTCCAAATATACATACAATACTATTCATTCTAACATTTTAATTTGGAGGGAAAGAGGCTTCCTGACTCAAGCAGGAACTCCCATTCTCAATGCTACCTACATCAAAGATTTGCTTGAGGCTGCGCTCTTACCCGACAAGGTGGCAGTGTTATATTGTAGAGGACATCAGACTCAAAAGGATTATGTTGCCTTGGGGAACCAGGAGGAAGACAGGCTTGCTAAAAAAAATCGCATTGACTGACCACTGCCTCCGAATGGTTTTACATTCTACAGTTTCCAAACTCTAGTTTCCCACTGATGAAACTAAAGTCCTCTTATCCTATCTGCATAATTTATTCCACCCAGACACACACTCTCTCCAGATATTCTTAAAAAGATTGTTAGATCTATCCCCTTTAGATTTACAGTACCTCCAGGAAATTTTCCGCATTTGCACAACCTGCCTTAAGATTAACCCCAAATCCAATGTGATACCACCCCTATTTCCCACCTACCAAGCTAGAGGAGTCCTTTCTGCAATGGATTGGCAGCTGGACTTTACCCATATGCCCTCTGCAAGAAAGATTAAATATCTCCTGGTTTTATTTTATTTTTTTTTTAAACTTCTTTTTTTTTAAATTTTTTTTTAGTTGTCGATGGACCTTTATTTTTTATTTATTTATATGAGGATCAAACCCAGTGACTCATGTATGCTACACAAGCACTCTACCACTGAGCCACCACCCCAGCCCCTCTCCTGGTTTTAGTAGACACCTTCACTGGATGGGCTGAAGCCTTCCCAACCAGCAACAAAAGGGCTTCCTCAGTAGCAGCCCTGCCTTCCCAGGAAATAATTCCACAGTTTGACTTACCCACCTCCCTCCAGTCAGATAATAGCCCTGAGTTTACTTCCTTTATTACCCATGAATTAGCCAAAAATTTAAATATAAAATGGAATCTCCACATTCCCTATCATCCCCAGTCTTCAGGAAAAGTTGAGAGGACAAATAGGACATTAAAGGCAATTATAGCCAAATTGTCCATAGACGCTCACTTAGATTGGACTAAGCTTCTCCCCCTAGCACTCACTCCAAGTCCAAGCTCTGCCAAAGAAGCCTCTCATGATCAGCCCTTTTGAACTTATATATGGGCAGCCTCTCCTCCCCCACCACGATTCAACTTCAATTACCTAACATTCCTTCTGATATTGTAAAGCCCCTTCTAGTTCATCTTAGGGCTGATCTCTGGAAATATGCACACACACATCTGCCCTGGCCTCAATCCTCAGAAGCCTCTTGATTCATTTCCATAGGAGACTTAGTCTACTTTTCCCCTCCTCAACCTGTGGTTCCCTTGCGAGGGAGGTGGAATGGCCCATTCAAGGTCATTCTAACCACCCCAACTGCAGCCAAATAACAAGACCACCCTTCTTGGGTTCACTTCAGCAATTTAAAGCTTGCCCCTCCTAACACCTCTTATCATTCTGTTCCCACAAGCCCCACCCAACTTTGACTTAGTCACCTCCCAGATATTCCTGAGGAATCTATGAAGTCTCACACCAAAAACCCCTGATGTCCCTCTCCCAGACCTATTTTTATCTCTTCTTCACACTACTCAGAGATGAGTTAAGCTTATCCTATTCACTTCCCCTTTTCCTCTCTCCTCCTCAAGCACTGGACCTTATTTGGGACTTCTGGCTTCAGGGGACTTTCACTGACCTAACGCCCACACAAATCTCTTTTTTCTCCTTCTGTTTTCCATATCTCATTTTTGGCTCCACAAAGAGTTGCTCTGAACTTGAAGCAGCAGCAATGACAAGAGCTGGTGAATACACGGAGAGCTACATCCCTGCAGACAGCAATGTCAGAGACTCAAGCCTGGAAGCAATTTAAAAAGAGATCAATTTTCTATTCCTGTTAACAAGTTTATCATGTTGATTCTTGTAATATGCACAAGTATAAGCTTGGCAAATAGCACAGAGACTTATTTGGCCCATATTCCACAACCTGCTATTGCTCACCCAGTAACATGGTTTGATAATCCCCCTTCAGTATATCTTAATTCTACCACTTTTTTACCTGGTCCCTTGCTAACTACAGGGTCCACCCAACAATTTCTGTTTAATTACTCAGGATTGACTTTCAGCCTCCACTTTGTGTTTCCCATAATAATCCTTAATGTTATTATACCAAGCCTCAAAACTGAGTTCATCAAATCTCAGAAAGACCAAATCAAGAGGCCAAACTTACTTTTCTCACTGGCAGAGGCTCTCCTGATGGACAGGAAATTAATGGTAATTACTCATTAAACAGACTACCATGCTTTCACCATAATCACATGGACTTTCCACATAAAATGTTAAAATGTACTAAATGTGTTACATCATATCCATGAAATTTTTCTGTTGCAGAAAAACAGGTCATAGATTGGGGGTCTCATGAGGGACTAATGAACTCTCAATCCAGAGATATGGGATAAACACTCCCTTATAGGAATAATATAGCCCATGTTTGTAGAGAAAACATAGGCTTCGTCAATATCCTGTCCTGGTATAAAGGGGAAATATCACCCCCCACCCTAAGAATGGACTTAGGGTCAATCCAGGACTCCATATGGAAGATGGGTCTGATTCAGGGCCCTTTTGAATCTGGAATGGTGAGTCACATTTTGGCAATACAAAATATGTTCTTTACCTCAATGCATCATTTTACAAAGAATTTTATCTTACAGCATGTGTCCTAAATTCCTATGTGTTACTGTCTGGACCCATTCAAATACAATATAATGCCTCACGAGATATATATCATGTTGCATGTGAAAGCTGCATGTTGCAGCACGTGTTAATTGAACCGTATGGCAGGACTCAGAACAATCTGTTACGATTCTTAAAAGGCCAGTAGCTACCTGGCTCCTTAAAACTAAAAGAGCCATGGCAGGAAACACCCTAAATAGAATTTATGCAAGTATGTTAAGGCATTTAAAAACACCAGGGCAAGCGTTTTATCGGGTAGTTAACAGCTGGTATTGGGTTGACGGGACTCATTGCCTCCGCTTCCACAGCAGCAGTGGCCTTACTCCAAGAGGTCCAAACGACACATTACCTTCAACAGTTTCATAAAAACTATACCAAATCCTGGCAAACTCAAGTACGCATTGATCAGGAGATTGTGAGCGAGGTCCAGCAATTAAGACTCTGTTGTATGGCTAGGAGAACAAGTGCAAGGGTTACAGTGGGCTCAAAGACTCCAATGCCATTATAATACAACCAATTTCTGTGTTACTAGAGTTCCATACAATGACACTGCAGTTCAATGGCAAAATGTGTGCAACCATCTAATGGGACTTGATCCTTTTCATAATGCCTCTTTGGGTATATTAAAATTACAATCTCATGTCTGGGCCACAGCTAATGCCCAATCACCAACCTTTAATGATGAAGAAATTTGGGGCAGTTTAGCAGAAGGTATCTCTTCCCTCAATCATTTTAAATCTTTTTCTACTCACATAGCTGGATTATTAGACTTACCTATATTGTTAATTGTAGTCCTGTTCCTATTTTGTGTAATTTGCAAGCAGGGTAGAGATGATTAAATCATCAGGAAAATATGGTTCCAAAATTATTTAAACTTGCTATGCTCCAAAGGAACCGAGCCCATGAACTCATGGCATAAAATACCTCAAATCTGATTAGGCCTTACACCCTGACTAAAAGATTGTTGATTAACAGATCCTTTAGTTATGTTATGTGACAAAATTATTTTCCTGGCATGGGCAAATTAGTTTTTCATATTGGGATTACCCCCTCGCAAATTAACCTTTGCACATTTGCTATAATTTTTGTTGTTCTCTATTTTAGTTTCAACAAAGTGATCAGCTCAGCCACGATTATTCGGAGACATCTCTTCTCCCTCTGCTCACCAGCTGATCTTCCAAAGACTCCCCTACACATCCTGTTTTGTTCACCCCATGCCCAATTCCAGGGATCTGAAAGGAAGGTTTTCTCCCCACATCGCCCCCCTTCAGCTTAAAGAAGCCAGAGACTTTGTCGCCCAATTCATTTCTTCCTTTCAGAGTCTGGAATAACAGATAAGGGAATTGAAAATAATATAGCCTGAGGGGAAAATGCAAATAGCTGTATGCTCACACCTCTCACTTCCCCTGACTCATGTTTTCCTGGGGCTAATTGCAGATAAAGGAGTGTCCCTCCAGGCCAGAGACTTGTCCACAGCTCCTGGGACCCCCTGACCCATGGGCCCAAATTCCTGAGCACTAAAACTGACCATTTCATTGATTGATGGAATGAGCCCCAAATTCCTAATTGCCCGAGAGAACTAGCACGCTGTTCCCTAGACCACCCCCCGAAGTGGCCTATAAAAACTACATTCCCTTTCTTTGTTTGCAGGCCCACTTTCCATCAGGAAACTGGGTTCTATCACTGCATCACCTCATCCCCGCCTCCCCTGTTCCTGTGTGAAACTCTGTTCCTGAATAAAGTGCTGAGCTGATTTGTAAAGTTTGCTGCCATCCTGGTCTTTTGCGCTAACAGGATCTACCTGGACTTGATCAAATGCATCTATGAGAAACTTACAGTAAGCATCTCTTAAAGGTAAAACATTTTAGATATTCCCATTGAAGCCCAGGGGAAGCCCAAGGAGGTTGCTGACCAATTACTGATTCCTTATTTAGCATTTTAAAAAATTAGTGCTGTCTCCTGGGTTTCATTAGCCTCTCATGCCTTTTGTTTGATTCATCAGATTTTCTTTAATCCACAATTTCCTCAATGAGTTTGAAATTTCACATTCTATTTCATTTCTTTAGTGGTTCCCAGTGAGTACTGTCTTAAACTTAAAACTGTCTTTGAGTCCAGGTTAGGCACAGTGGAACAATGCACACCTGTTATCCCAGCTGTTCCAGAGGCTGACGTAGGAGTATGGCAAGTTGGAGGCCAGCCTCAGCAACTTACCAAATGATCAACTGTGATGAAAGGCATGGGCCACCGTGCCTGGCAACAAAACAATTTTTTATCTCAAGTATCTGTAACTGGCTTTTTATGTAAGTCCTTCCATCATTTCAGGGATATAACACCTCATTTCTCTCTGAGGATATTAATTATACTCTTATAAGTCTCTCATTGCTGGGTGTGGTAGTACATGCCTGTCATCCCAGAGACTCTGGAAGCTGAGGAGGGGGATTGCAAGTTGGAGGCAAACCTCAGCCACTTAGTGAGACCCTCAGCAATGCAGTGAGACCCTGTCTCTAAATAAAAAAATAAAGGACTGAAGAGGTGTTTCAGTAGTGAAGAATCCCTGGATTAAATCTCAGGTAGCAAAAAATAAAAAATAAAATAAAAATCTCTGACTGAGCACTCTGTTAGGGTTATATCCTTGGATGCCATTTTTCTTTCTTTTCTTTTCTTATGTCCTCTTTTCTAAAAAATGTGTGGTAGTCATATATTGGAAGAAATAAAAACTATTGTGAAACCAATGGGAGATTGCTGATTTATTTTCAGAAGCCTTGACACATTACATGTAGGGGTATTTTTGATTAAAAAAAGAGATAGCAATGACAAGAGGGGTTTGGTAAGCAGACAAGTGGCTCTGTTGGGATCCTGGCAGGAGCCCAGGACTTGGAGGTACCATAGGACAATACAGCATAGAGGCACTTTTTGGTACAGCAGGGAGTGTGTGGCAGAAATGGAACTGGGATTTAAGGCCTGAGGGAAAATGGTCCTTAACAAAAGTGCAGGAGGGAGAAAAAGACTAGCAGGTTGGTGTCCTGGTGCATGCCTGTCATCACAGTGGCTTGGGAGGCTGAGGCAGGAGGATTAGATGTTGAAGGCCAGCTTGACCAATTTAGCAAGGCCCTAAGCAACTCAGCGATATCCTGTCTCTAAATACGATATAAAAAGGGCTGGAGATGTGGCTTCGTGGTTAAGTGCCCCTAGGTTTAATCCCTGGTACCAAAAAAAGAGTAAAAGAAAAAGAAAGGTCAGAGTGTCCTGTGTGTGAAGAATGCTGGTTCCTGGAATGCATGGGTGCTGAAAGAGGTGGGCATGAAGACTAGGTCTGAACTCGCCCAGGGGCTAGGGACCATGTAGGGCTGTGGGACAGGAGCCTCCTGCCCAATGACAGCCCCATACCCAGAGGACAGGGGCAGCTCCTGGAGGACCCTCCAGGGCTGGGCTGCCTGGGCACCGAGGCCCAGCACCTCCCTATAGGCCATAGAGGCTGCACTGAAAGAGAAGGCTGGGCTTGGCCTGGCTTCTGGTGCCAGGCGTTGCTGTGTCTCGTGGTCACTGCCCGAAGCTCTAGACTGTATTGATGGACCCTGGAAGGCTGTGTCCTGGCAGTGGACTCCTCTCCCCGCTCTCTGCTGTGCTCACCCAGCCTGGCCTCTCCCTCCTCTTCGGCTTCTTCCGGCGGGTGGAGGAGGCTCTGTGTGAGCTGGGGCCTCCCTTCGCATGGGTTTCACATAAACAATGGGTTTGGAAGGTCAGGTTGGGTCCACAGGACCGTTGACTGGCCCAGGATCCTCACAGCGCTCCCCAGAGAAGCCTGGACTCTCAGGAGGCCCATCAGCAGCTAGAGAGAGAGGCAGAGAGTGAGAAGAGAGTCGAGGGCTTGTTCAGAAAGATTTTGGGGTTGTGGGAGAACAGGAAGGAGCTTCAGGGATGGACCAGGAGAGCCCCCTGCCAAGGGTCAGAAGCAGCAGCATCTGTGGCAGGTCCCTGAGGAGCCCTTTCTTCCCTGATCCCATGTCCCATGCAGGATTTGCTATAAATTAGTATTTCATTAATTTATTTTTGGTACCAGGGATTGAATCCAGGGGTGCTTAACCCCTGAGCCACACCCCAGACATTTTTATTTTTTTTTATTTGGAGACAGGATCTCACTGAGTGGCTTAAGGTCTTACTAAGACCTGAGGCTGAGGCTGGCCTCCAACTTGTGATCCTCCTGCCTCAGCCTCCTGGGCCACTAGGATGACAGGTGTGCACCACCATGCCCAGAAGAACTAAGTTTTCTTCATTAATGAAGAAAGCATGAATTGATAAGACTCAGAAATACAAAGAGCCCTTAAATTCAATAAGGAAAACAACCCAATAAAAGACAAGAGCAAAGAACAATTGCAGAAATCTTCCATAGGAGAACAGTGAAGGGTCATATATGCCACCTAAGGCAGGCTATGAGGCAATTCAAATTAAAGACCAGGACATTGTTATGTATCCAACAAACTGGCAAAGACTTAAACGATAAGGGCAGTGAGTGTATACAGGGGAATGTTCTAGAAGACAGTTTGGTAGCAGCTGTTGGATTTTAATACTTTCTAGAAAACTGCCAAGTGAGAGTATTTGCTTTATACTAAAACAAGACATCAAATGTGGCTACAAAAATGGAGACTGTGTTGTCATGCAGAGATGAAATAGAAAGCCCCAAACCAGTGAAAGGGAGTTCACCTGAGAGTGAGTGACAGGTAGATGTGATGAAGTCTGGAGGGACCAAGGGAGAGACTTCTGGAACAAAATAGGAAGAATTTATCAAGTGGAGCAGATGTAGAAAGGAGAGAACAGAGGAGAAATATGTGGGTGGAAGCCCAGATCTGGCTCATTCCATAAAATTTCTCTGGAAGTTTTCCATAAACTTTTCATAGAAATTTTATCAATTGTAGAGTTGGTACTGAAGACCATCTGAACGCTCTTCCCCGGGAAACTTATGGAGAAGAAATCCTAGGAAATTGACCTCAGGGCTTCCCCAACGTGACAGCCCAACCATAGCGATTCTGTGGAACCCAGTCAGTGTATCTCATTCAGGGGCCCAGTGCTTCCCCTGAGCATCTTCAGGGTCTTATTTTTAGACAGAAGCAGCCATCAGGAATGAGCAGCATCAGAGGAAAAGACTGGACATCAGAGAGGGAAGAAGCCAGCCAGAAAGAGCCAACCCAGAGGAACTGTTCACGCCACAGATGAAGCTTCCTCCCAAAATCTACAATTAACATATACAGAGAGATAACAAATCATACCCTGAATCAGCTGTAGGATACTTACAAAAGAACATCCAGAAAAGAAAACTCATTGAAGTTAAAACTATGAGAGAAAAAATTAAAATCTTCATGGAAGTTTTGGAAGATAAAGGTAAAGAAATTTAGAAAAGAAAGCAAAACTCCAAAATGATAAAAAAAAAAAAAAGAAGAAGAAGAAGAACGGGAATGAAAGAGGAAAATCAAAGGCATATTATCACCAAGACATATTACCATAAAATTTAGGAAAGAAAAAGCTAAATTCCTAAATCAGAGAGAGAGGGGGAAGGAGGCAGAGGGGGAGGGGGAAGAGGAAGTTGGAGGAGGAGGAGGAGGAGGGGAGGAAGAGAAGGAGAATAAAGAGAAAAAAAGAGGGAGGAGGAGGGAGGTAAAGAAGGAGGACGGGGAGGAGATGGGAAGAGAGGAGAAGGAAGGAGGAGAACAGAGGGAGAGGGAGGAGGAGGGAAGAAGGAGAAGGAGGAAAAAGGAGGAGGGGAGAAAGAAAAAGAAAGGGGAAGAGAACGGAGAGGGAGGAAAAGAGAAGGGCAACAGGAGTGCAGAGAAGGGAGAAGGAGAGAGGAGGGAAAAGGGGAAAGTGAAAGAGGAGGAGGAGGAGGGATG
>PVHX01026582.1:0-20615 GCA_004024805.1 Geosciurus inauris
TCCCCTTTTGTGAAAAGTATGGTGGCCAGAGAAGATCCTATCCAGCCTCCCTAAACAACCCCATCCTATTCATCTGTAAAATGAATGGCACCAAACCCAATATGCAGAGGTGGTTCTTAGGATTTAATGAGAATGTATTTGAAGAATAGTGCCTAGAGCTAGTTAATATTAATCAGTCTATAAACTATTTCTGCTTTTTGTCAATTTGGGCATAAAAAAAATCCATTCTTGAAGAACACTGTGAGAGTTGATCTTAAGTTCTCACATGAAAATCTTGTGATGCACTGTATATGCTAATTAGCTCGATTTAGTCATTTTATAGGACATATATGTTTTAAAACATCCTGTTGTATGTGATAAATGATTTTTAATCTATGTAAAATTTTATCTACTTAAAATAAATATATAAATAAGTAAATAGATGTAAAAAATATTTTCCATTACTTCTTTCTAGAGATGAAAGCCAAAGTAACATGTATTTGATTTTAAAGAATGACTATTCATTATGTAACTAAGATGCATAAAATAGCTTGTTTTTAGGGCATCAGTTTTGATGAATAAGAAAAAAACTTACGTAAACAAACTTAGATATACTCCCAAACACATGCACATACATACCATTTTTCTCTTTGAAAATTTGTTTTAAGTTAACATCACTAAATTTGACTGAACTCAAGCTAAACAAACAAATTTTAAAGCTGGATCTACTTTTTCATGTTATCACAAATGCATTTTTGAAAGGATATAACCCAAATGGTTGGTTTTCCTAAGCAAGTGCAAATGGCAGAAGAATCCAACACCATCACCAAGAGAATGTGTTTGAGTTCTGCAGAATGATTAGGTTTGACGACACTAATAACTGATTTAATGAGCAGAGCGAACCAGAGTATTAAACTGACGAGAAAAATAGTCTAGTATTCAATTATATGTTTGGATTTTCCCCTTTCAACAGTGTTGAGCATCACTATTATTTCATATCCTGATGAGCTGGATTGCTATAGCCATGATTGGCCTTTAAAAATTACACATATCACAGCACCAATCAACTAATGCTGTTGGTTATTTAAAAAGTTGTGTTAAGGTAGCATTATTTCTTAATCTGACAAGTACAAGTAAAAATGTATCCACTCAGCATATTAACTTGTTCTGTGTCTGATGTCTTTGCAGTTCTACAGGGGAGTGCCTTCACTCTGTTATTGCCATCAGCTTCTTCCTCAACTTCAAAGTTATCAGGATATTACAGAAAGAAGCCAGGTTTTCATGGGATCAGGGACTACTGACCAAAGCAAATCCAGAGTTGATTTGGAAATTTTTTTAAAAATTAAATATAGCTATTTATTCTCAAGGGGGCAAAATTTTTGAATGACTAACAGAAGAAAGAAATAAAAAACAAATAAACAAAACAAAACAAAAACAAAACCCCTATCACTATGTACCAAATTGTGCTAATAGAATTATCATCTTGAAACAAACAAACAAAAAGGTTTTCAGTACAAGGTTCCCCTAATAACTAATTTGAAATTGGGCAGAATTTCACATTCCTTCAGGGGCCACACCTACAAAGTTAATCCCTCTTACAGAAGAAAAATGTGCTATTACTTGGAACATGCTGGTGCAAGAGGCTGAGTCAGGAATAATCCTGTTCTATTTTGAACAGAGGCAAGGAGGACCCTTAGAAGCCATTACTATTCAAATGCTCCCAGAAAACAACCTAACTGTTTTAGGGCTTGGTGACAATAGTGACCTTTAGAAAACTCTAGATTTTGAAGCACATAAAGAAGCTCCTTATAATGGATCCTTTTGTACTAATACACACTCCAGTAATTCATTAGTTTATTCACCACGTGACAAGGGACAAGACTCACCTTTAATTATGCATCAAGTGGACACCCTGCCATTAGAGAATGAAGATAGGACATTATGATTCTTATCTGTATCTGCAAAATATCTGTGATGGAAGAAAGTCTTCTGTTCCCTAAGGCAGGATGGAAAAAAATGTGTATCTAGTCCTTTTCATACTTTCTAAAGAACTGTTTAATTTGGATCTTAATTAGCGACTATAAACATTACATATAGCCTAACACATAGAAAGAAGGTGGTTTTGTAAACCCCATTTGACTTTATAAAGAATAAGAATATAGTGACATCATCGTCTTGAAGTACTCAAATCAAACTCTCTGTACATCTCTAAACTCAAATGCTACAGACAATTGCTTAATCTTCCAAAGAATTCTTACAGCACAGGAACAATTTCAGAGGGTAATTCTTTCACTTTTTTTTCTCAAGCAAGGCCAGCCTTCCTGTCAGCGGCAGTGTTTGAGATGTTTGGGGCTTTACCTTTGATGAATACATGACATGCCATGTTCTATGGGCCTGCAGATTCATCACTCTCCAAATTTATAGGGATGTATGCAGTGTGATTTGATAAATTGTTTTGTTTTGCCTTTCATCACTCACACGATATTGGAAGGACGCTCCCTGTATATCTTAGGCATCATCTATCAAAAATAAGGCTTTGGGGAGAACAAATAAAATGCAGTAAAAACTTGTTGAACTGATAACTATATAATATGAATGTGTCATCTCCGGGGGCCACTATATGAGGCTCATATTTTATATTCTTTAGTAAGTTTACCTCTCTGTCTCCCAGCGGTTTAAACTGCATTTTGGTTCAAATGTTTGCAAAGCTTCCCAAGTATCTTTGAGAGAGAGTACTATAAATTAAAATGGTTATTAATCTTACTAAATCTATTCCTTTTTACTGGCATTTACTTAGGAGTTCCCTACTTCCTTATGATGGATTGGTTTGGCAACTTGCTCTACAAACTGGTACATGAAATAAGAAGCTAGAGGAGCTTGATACCGTTTTGCTTTGTTTTGTTTTTAAAGAAAAAATGTCCACAAAACTGATAAGTATCCCCCAACCCCACCAAGAAAAAGGGTGAAGGTTGAAAAGAGAATTCTGGAACTCTACAATTGCTGGACCTGCCAATTTTAATCAAGGTGGGAATAAAAATTATTGTATTTGTTAATTAAAGTTGTATTTACATTTCATCATGAGAACAAGTATCCTCTAGTTAATCGAATGTCCTCTATTCAAGGTCACTAATATGGGTCCATGAAAATATGTTTGAATCCCAGAAGAAAACTGCTTTATGAGATCCAAGGCCTAAATTTCTTATCAGATACACAAAACATAATAGCGAATAACTCTGCTAAACAGATTCCACAGTTAAAATGTTCACCTCTTTTTTAGACATAGGTGATCTTCAAAATAATGGATCTGAGCATTGTATAATGCTATTATACAATGCTCAGATGAATACAAATCAGAGAAAATAAAACAATGCAAAGATATCAAATTTACCCTTCTGATAGGAGAAATTCCAAAGACTGCTAATTTTCAGGACTGTTGATGTCATAGGGCAAATGAGAATGTTTATTCCCTTACTAATCAGCATTGTTCAGTTCTTAGAAAAGATTAAAATTAAGTCAAGTGCCACAGCACACACCTGTAATCCCAGCAACTCGGGAGGCTGAGGCAGGAATATTAAAAATGTGAGGCCCACCCCAGCAACCCTGAAAGATCTTGTCTCAAAATAAAAAATAAAAAGGGCAGAGAATGTAGCTTTGTGGTAAAGGGGTAAAACACCCCTGGGTTCAATTCCCAGTAATAAATAAATAATAAATAAGAAAGGAAAGAAAAATTGGCATATCACACTGATATAAAAGGTTTTTAAGTTTTTCAAATATGAATTAACAAATAAAGGAAGTAAAAGAAGAAAAGTAGAAGAAGGAGAATGGGAGAGGGGAAGAAAGATGGGAGGAAAAGGGCGAGGAAAGTGGAAGCTTATGAACTGAAATTAAATTCTATGCATGTATGAGTTTGTTGGGATGAACCCAACTACTGTGTATAATTATAAAGCTCTAACAAAAATGTTTTAAAAAGTAAGTTATTAAAAAATAGCTAAAATATGAACCAATAATGTAAAAGCCTCTCTCCTCCATGTATATACAAAATCTACTTGAAAGAAAAGATTTGGAAAGTTTCATATCAAAATCCCAGCAGAGCTCAGGTAAGGTGGGAGACAGGGAAACAGAGTGTAAGATGAAGGTAACCTTCCACTTTTTAGTCTAGATACTCCTGAATCACTAAACTACAAAAAGCTATGTCCCATATTTTTATGTGATTATTATTTTAAAGAAAGCATAACGTTATATATAAAAAAAAACCTGTGAATGAATTATCTCCCTCACAATTTTTTCTTTTTGTACCACGGATTGAACTCAGGGGTACTCGACCACTGAGCCACATCCCCAGCCCTATCTTGTGTTTTATGTAGAGACAGGGTCTCACTGAGTTGCTTAGCACCTCACCATTGCTGAGGCTGGCTTTGAACTTGTGATTCTACTGTCTCAGCCTCCCAGAGTTCTGGGATAACAGATGTACATCACTGCGCCCAGCTCCTCTTACAATTTTGAACAGCATTTCAAGCAGGCAAAGGCGTCTTTCCATTCCACTGAATTTACAGTTTGCAAACTAATCTGAAGCCTTAGGGATTTCTCAGAGTCTCCCTGAAGGTGAAGAATAAAGGCTACAGCTGGTGGGCTTCAGACACAAGCATGTGACACACATTATATGTATTATTTTATCAGGGCGCTTTAACACTGAACCACCTCCCCAGCTCTCCCCCACACTTTTTATTAATTTTTAAAAAATTTTAAACAGAGTCTCACTAAGTTTCTGAGGCTGGCCTTGAAATTGCAATTCTCCTACCTCAGCCTCCCAAGTCACTGGGATTATAGGTGTGCACTACTATGCCTGGCTTGGAGTTTATATTTTTGGTCCCTCTTGCCTCACACTTCCTCTGCATCCTGGCCACCACAAACTGAGCAGCTTTCCTCCACCATCTCTTCCACCATGATGTTCTGCCTTACCCATGGGCAAGGCCAATGGAGTCAGTCAACCAAGGACAGAATCTTTGAAATTGTGAGCCCAAATAAACTGTCTTCACCTAAGCTGTTCTCGATGGGTATTTTGGTTACCACAACAAAAAGCTAACTAACACAGCAGTGATCTGAATAACTACATAAAATAAGAAAAAGGTAGGTTTTCTTTATTTTCCTCAAGATAAAAAGACTGCCAAACCAATTAATAAAACAACATTTATTATAGTCAGTAAAACATTCCACAGAAATCCCTAAGTACAAGATAGCTGAAATAAATCACCTGGCCCACCCAGTTAAGAGCTACTAAACAGGATCCAAGAGGACAAGAAGGACAGTTAAGTCTAAGGAGGCCGATCCACCTCTCATCCAGCAAGAAATAAACTGCAGTAGGGATCAAACATGCTCCCAAGGAAGCAGTTCATTGCCACTCTCTCCCGAAGAGATGAACCAAACTGAAGACAGTTACAGACCCTGGGAGAGCAAAGAGAAATCATCTCATAGGGTTGTCACTTACTGTCACACAACATAAAATGGCCAGACCTCCAAATGGGTCTCTTCTCATTCTTTGCACTCTAAAGGATTTCCCTTCTCTGAATTCTTAGTCTGTTTTTAAAAAATTGGTGTTAGTATCTTATTTTAGCTCTACATTTTACACTGTCCAATGCACTGGTTTAATTATTTATGTGTTTCCCACATAGACCACAAGCACAAGGAGAACAGGGTTGTATTTTACAGGCTATCTTGTAAGTCTTACACAAGGAATTAAGTAGTAGGTACCAGAAAATACTATTGATGACCTGCCATGTGCCAGGCACTCTTCTAAGTGCTAGAGACAGAGAGAAGGGATGGTTAATTTTAGGTGTCAATTTGGCTAAGCTATGGTACCAAATGATGCAGTCAAAGGTGAATACAAGTGTGCTGTGCAGGTGTTTTGTAGATGTGGCAAATGCCTAAAGATTGGTTAACTTTAAGTAAAGGAGATCACCCTCAATAATGCAGGTGGACCACATCTAACCAAAAGAAGCTCAAAAAGGAATAAAAGGCTGGGTGTGGTGGCACATACCTATAACCCTAGCAGCTCTGGAGGCTGAGGCAGAAGGATTGCAAGTTCAAAGCCAGCCTCGACAACTTGGTAAGGCCCTAAGCCACGTAGCAAGATCCTGTCTCACAATGAAAAGTAAAAAAGGGTTGGGGATGTGGCTCAGTGGTTGAGCATCCCTGGGTTCAATCCCTGGTATGGGCGGAAAAAGTAGAGGAAGAAGACTGGAAGAAGACTAGGAGAGGGAGGAAGGGAGGCAAAAGGGAGGAACTAAGAAATGAAATGGACCAAATTATGTGCAAGTACAAAGATGTCACAATGTATCCCACTATTATGTATAATTATAATATGCCAATAAAATAAATAGAGAATAACAAAATTGATTGATCAATCTATACTAAATCATAATTGCACAGGAGTGCAAGTCCTGGTGGGCTATTGCGCGGTAAGGAGGGTGATTACAGATAACAAAAATGTACTGTGTATTTCAAAATGGAAGAAGGGATTCTGAATATTTTCACCGTAACGAAATGATAAATGTTTGAGGAGATACATTTACCCTGATTTAAACATTATACAACATGTATGCATATGAAAACACCACGTGGTGTGCCATAAATACGTACAAATTTTTATGTTTGTTTGTATCAGTTAAATATGAAATTCATATAAAGCAAAATCTAGTTTTCCCTGAGAAAGTACAAATTCTGCTTCAGGTGTGCTGTTATCAATTCTTGTCCAGAATTGATAAGAGTCCCCAGCCTGCCAGTCTATGAATTTCGGATTTGACTACTTCGGATCCTGTGAGTCAACTCCTCAAAAGAAACCCTATACCTACAACATAGCACATACACAGAGGACACACACATGCATATATCTCCTATTGGTTTTATTTCTCTAGACTGATACAAGGAATGAATAGGATGCCAGGCTCTGCTTATCATGAACCTGACATTCTTCATGGGGTAAACTAAAAATTTCTTAATCATATCACTGATCAAGAGAAACACAGCAAGTGACAAGGCCAAGCAGAAAATAAAAGCAAGACAAATAAAACCTCACATGGCTGGAGGGGGACATTTAGTCTGTGTGGTCAGGGCAGGCATCCTTGAAGCAGTGACATTTAAGCCCAAACAGGAGTTGACATTCTCATTACTATTTTTGTTCCTTCCATAGATCTTGTATGAAGTAATTTACATAGTATGAGCTCAATAAATTATTTGGAATAAATAATGAATAAATTAATAACATGATCTTAAGGAAGACTGGCCATTCTAATTTCTGGTAACTAAGAAACACGCTGAATTTAAGACCTTAATGAGAAGAATCTTTCCCCCACGCTGAAATTACGCCAACCTGGATGTGGAGGCTTTTGTTTCTAACTTGATTAATGAATGCAGGTGACTGATTAACTTCTTTTAAGTATGCAATTGCTTTAACCTGCACTAATTTAAAAGGAGTGTAGACTTGACACAGTTGGTGGACAATGCACAAAGCACAATAAATATCCCTTCCTGACCCTGTTCTGTCCTCTTATCTCCTTCTACTTTCCTTCAAAGCCTAAAATACCTCCCACCCTACACTCACCAGACTTGATGCCTTATTCTTCATGAAGAAAAAATCCTGTATCTCATCTTTTTGTTTCGGATTCCTACTACACGGCCAATCATGTTTGCTATCTTTAATATCGAATGGCGTGAGAATGATGGAGAATGGGGCAGGGTAAGCTGCTGGTCTCCTTAAAGGTTCATAAAGTGTTTCTGGTTAAGATATCATGTCTTACAACAGTGATTACACTAGTTGGGAGGGATAAACTGAGTGAGTTAGGCATGTGCTGGAGTTCCTTTAACAGACTGTCACTCTGGGATCTCTTCCTGTCTTAGCTGTGATGCAGAAAGCATGATCAGAGGCTACTGTTCCAAATGGAGAGGTAGTCTGCAGAATTTCCAAGCGAATATTGTAGGCAGTAGAGGTTGACCAGAATAGGGAGTGTGCACAGAGATAAGAGGTGGTGCTAAAGACTTAATTAACACCTTTGCTTGGAAATACAGAATACTTTGCCCGACAAGCTTGAACAGAATTTCCACCATAGCAGGGCTGTGTGTTTGGGTGAGCTTATAGACAATAAACTTGATTTTTTTTAAAAGCAAAGAAGGGAAAGACTGTGTTAAGTGGAGATAATACTCATTTAGGATCCAGAATCATAGATACATAGAATTAAAGTGAACCACAGAGATAACTTAGATCCTAACCCTGATTATTTCAATGATGAGCTTGAATGCTCAAAGAGAAACACATTTCAGGGAAAGAACCATCTTCTTTTGTCACACAGCTACTTCCGTTCTCCAGATGAAGGATACACAAGCCTATTCACAGGTTCTGCCAAGCTTGCTCTATGCCATTATAACAAGAAGCAATTTATAAAGAAAATCCTGTTTTTATTATTGTTGTTGCTATTGTAATCATTATTGCATTTCCTGAATTGGACTGCTGTGGTCCCAACTGTGGTCCAAGTTATCCACATAATAATAATAATAGTAGCAGTAGTAATAATAATACCACCAATGGTAGCCATCACCATTTATTGAGGGATCTGCTACGTGCAGGAGATTCTATACAGCACTACCCACCTCCTCTGTGCCCCTAACACACACACACACATACACCTTGAAGACTCATGTTTCCTACCTGGTCCATTTGCTCTACGAGTTTTCCCACCTTTTGTAGGTGCTTATATCTTAGGTAAGTTTTAAATGGCTGTGCCCCGTTCTGGTTTTCTCTACCTTTGTTTTGAGATGTGTTTTCTTGGACAACCCTGTTCAGCAGCATAATGTATACTGTTTTTCTAATTCAAAACCTTGACTAGATTTCCCCAGGCCTTCAACAGCTCAGGCAGCAGAATGTCTCTGCCACGTTCCCCTGTGAACAGGGTAACATGTTTAAGCCTGCAGTTTGTGCTCCCTGGCTCTGGTCTTGGTCCCCTTCTCTCTGTGTGTCTGCTGCCTGAGCATCAGAGCTGCTTCCAGGGAGCAAGTCATAACCATAGGTGTTTGAATTTCTGCAATTCTTCCCATTGTAAGCCAGCAGTAGGAGCCAAGGCAGAAAGCATAACTCAAACCAACCAGTATTTTGAACAGAATTATGACCTTCAGGTAATTCATGGTTCTATTAATTGTTTGTTCTTTCCTGCTCTGAGTGAGATATTAGCCACCACTGAGTCTTTAGCCATAATAAACAGGCAGACAAGGTGACAGTGGAAACAAGTCCTTGATTAAAAATCTATGCCCTGCAAACCTGCAAATTAGATAATCAGAGTAGATGGGAGAGAGTTTCTTAGTGAACATAACCATTGCCACAGACCTCTCAGAAAATAAAAAGCCACAGGTCTAAAGAAAATGATCTAAGTGATTTCTGCAAAAGTACAAAATAATCTTTAAAATGATGCTGAGAGCTGACAGGTGATATCAGTGGAAACCTTAAAACCAGCCTAAAATGTCTGGTCCCCCAAAATGCCAAACAGTGAACATGACTGCTTTTTTTTACCATTCCTTAGACTTGCGCCTTTGGAGATGAGCAAGGTTTTAGTACCTTGTTGACAGAGCCAAGAAGTGAATGATCGACACTAATGGGATTTTTAATCTTCAACCTAATTAACTTTGTTAAAATTAAGGCTTACCAGGAAGAATCAGCACAAAGAAATTAATTAAAGCAATGGAATTTTTGCTGGATTTAACAGCTGAGTACCAACTATATCTATAACACACACGGAGACAGATATTTTAAATTCATTTCCATTTTTCTTTTGTTGCTCTGGTGTTTCTATTTTCAAGATAACCTATGTTCCCAGCACTGTAAGTATATACCTCTGTCACGGGCACATGTGACAGGGGGGTTTCCTTGTCCATCAAGGTCACTGGGCCTTTAGCCTTGTTGGACCTGGACTGCTTGGTGCCTAGCTGGGTGTCTGATATGTGTTTGATACATGTTTGTTGAAAGACAGGAAGTGTATGTAAATGAGCAAATAATGATAATCCTAAATAACTGGTGGTAATAAGTAATGCCATTTATACTCCAGCTTATTTTCCTTACTTTGTTTTATTAAGAAAAAGCAAAGATAAAGAGAATGGGAACATTTTCTTCCTTGCATAAACTAAACAAGTTGATGTTTACAACATCCTACAGTACACACAAGTATTAGAGGGACCCAGTTCTACACATACCCACCACAAATTATAATTCAGGTCCACTTGAAACCTAAAGGATTATTAATGAAAAACAAAGCAACACCTTTGTTTTGGATTACAGAGAAATGGACTACTTTGGATGAGTATTTGTATAGCTGCAAATCTCACAAAATATTCTGTGTGGCAATATTTGCAAATTTTATCACAAATTGCCTTGACTCTGTATCATTGCACAGTGATCACAATTAAAAGATTTGTTTAAAGTGATGGTGTGAGGAGTGACCATGATGAACAGTAGTTATTAAATGAAGTGCTATAAAGCACTGATCCTTTCATTCTACCTAATTTCAAAGGGACAGTTGTGTATAATCTTTTGGATTTCTTTAAACTTGGCATTTGGGGCTACTTTTCATCTATCTTTGCCCAAATTCTGGGACAAATTGTATTTCCAAGTAAATTAGAGCAGTAATTCATAATTCACAAAATTGACCATAGTACCATGGGGCAGAGAAGGGATCAGGAACCTAGTGGCAACAAGGAGTGAGGTGGAGATGGCTTCACAGGGCAGTCATTTCCGGGGAAGCAGAGTTTCAGCAGATGGAGCAGGGAATGGGATAAACAGTGTCCCAAGAGAAGGAATCAGCACAAAGGAGAAGGCTGCGGCTGGCTGGGGTTGGGTGGAGAATAAAGGAAAGGGTAAAGAGGACATTCTGGTGTCTGGAGATGGGCTAGAAAGATCCAGGCCAGACTGGAAGGGGAACACCATTACAGGTTTATTATTAAGACACGTACATGATATTTAAATATCACTCTGTCACCAAAGTGTATAATAGGCAAAAGTGAGGAAAGACTTGAAAAGTGGAGGAAAAGCACAGGAAAGCCTAATCTTGTCACTACAGGGACAGGTTATGGGGGTGGAGGATGGAGACAGACTCAGCAGTATCCCACCTGCAGCCTGACATGGTCTGGTACCCTCCCATCAAGCCCACTGGCATGGCACTTGGTCTCCACTCTGGTCCACCCCTATAGTCTGGCTCTTGTAGGACTTTAGTTGAAACCTTGAGCTCCCTTCCCACAGTTGAGGCCCCAGGGCTGCTATAATAGCTAATTTCCACAGCACTCCCACTGCTTGAAGCTGGAACACAACCCATGCTTGCTCCTTGTCTCTGTTTGATGCTGGTTGACAGTCTGCTACTCAGCCCTCCTAAGTCCCTCTCAGACCCTCCTCATCAATGGTCTTGTCTTCTTGAACACAGCTGATTCCTGGGTCACAGTTGATTCTAACTGGGACTATTTCACTTCAGACCAGACCTCGGGTTAGGACATCTGCGGTTCTTGACTCCAGCTCAACATTAAACAAGCTGATTAGAATCACCTGCAGAACTTGAAAGAAATGATGCCTGGGTCCTACACTGAAAATTTCTCATTCAATTCCTCTGGCAGGAGATTAGCATGAATAGTTTTTTTTAATTAATTAATTTATTTATTTATTTATTCTAATTAGGCATATGTGAAAGCAGAATGCATTTTGATTCATTGTACACAAATGCGGCACAACTTTTCATTTCACTGGTTGTGCACAATGTAGCATTGCACCATATGTGCAGTCATATGTCTACCTAGGGTAATGATGTCCATCTCATTCCACCATCTTTCCTGCCCCCGTACCCCCTTCCTCACTCCTCCATCCCCTTTGCCCGAAGTTTCTCCATTCTTCCATACCCCCTTCATTATGGATCAGCATCCACTTATCAGAGAGAACATTTCGCCTTTGGTTTTTATGGGATTGACTTACATCACTTAGCATGATATTCTCCAACTCCATCCATTTACCTGCAAATGCCATAATTTTATTCTCTTTTAATGCTGAGTAATATTCCACTGTGTATATATACCAGTTTCATTATCCATTCATCTATTGAGGGGCATCTAGGTTGCTTCCACAGTTTAGCAATTGGGAATGCTGCAGCTATAAACATTGAAGTGGCTACATTACTGTAGTATTCTGTTTTTAATTCTTTAGGGTATAGACCAAGGAGTGGGGTAGCTGGGTCAAAAGGTGTTTCCATTCCAAGTTTTCTAAGGAATCTCCATACTGCTCTCCAGATTGGTTGCACTAATTTGCAGTCTCCCCACCAATGTATGAGTGTGCCTTTTCCTCCACATCCTTGCCAACACTTATTGTTGTTTGTATTCTTGATAACTGCCATTCTGACTGGCATGAGATGAAATCTTAGAGTAGTTTTTTTTTTTTTTAATATTTTTCTAGTTGTGGATGGACACAATGTCTTTATTTTATTGCTCTGTATGTGGTGCTAAGGATCGAACCCAGGGCCCCACGCATGCGAGGCAAGCGCTCTACCGCTGAGCTACAATCCCAGCCCCCTTAGAGTAGTTTTGATTTGCATTTTTCTAATGGCTAGAGATGTTGAACATTTTTCATATATTTGTTGATCAATTGTATCTCTTCTTTTGAGAAGTGTCTATTTAGCTCCTTGGCCCATTTATTGATTGTGTTGTTTGTTTTTTTGGTGTTAAGTTTTTTAAATTCTTCATATATGCTGGAGGTCAGTGTTCTGACTTGTTTGTGGCAAAAATCTTGCTCCCAAAATGTAGGCTTTCTCTTCACCTCATTGATTGTTTCTTTTGCTGAGAAGAAGCTTTTTAGTTTGAATGCATCCTCTTTATTGATTCTTGTTTTTATTTCTTGTGCTTTAGGAATCTTCTTAAGAAGCTCAGGGCCTAATCCCATATGATGAAGATTTGGGCCTACTTTTTCTTCTATTAGGTGTAGTATCTCTGATGTAATTTCTAGGTGCTTAATCCACTTTGAGTTGAGTTTTGTACATGGTGAGAGATAGGGCTTTAGCTTCATTTTGCTGCATATGGATTTTCAGTTTTCCCAGCACCATTTGTTGAAGAGGCTATCTTTTCTCCAATGTATATTTTTGGTGCCTTTGTCTAGTATGCGATACTTGTATTTATGTGGGTTTGTCTCTATGTCTTCTATTCTGTACCATTGGTCTACATGTCTATTTTGGTGCCAATACCATACTGTTTTTGTTACTATAGCTTTTTAGTATAGTTTAAGGTTTGCTATAGTGATACCTCCTGCTTTAGTCTTCTTGCTAAGGATTAGCATGGACAGTTTTAAAGTTCTCCAGGTGATCCTAAAATGTGGGCTGAGAACTACTATTTGATTCCACGCTCTCTATTTAACAGGATCCTCACGGCAAGAGCTGCACATTTCTAGTTACTGGTTTCATCTTCCTTGGCTTCAGTTGGTCCTGATTCCCCAAAGCTCCCCACCCTCATCTGCAGAATCACTAGGAGAAATCTACATAAACACACTTTCATTTCTCATTTTACTACTTCTTCCTTGCTGACCACCAACACCAAACAAATCATGATAAAGCAGGGCCAGCAAACTAGCCAGGGAGACAGGGGGATTCTAGCCAAAGCTAGAATTTGCACAAGGCATAGTGTAAATGAAGGCAAAGAGGACCCACTCAAGAAGTTGCATAGTAGAGAAGAAATAGAGACATACTCTGGAAACATATGAGTCAGACTTAACAGTCCCAAGAAGGAGATCCGCGTCTGGATAGGGTCTGGGTAAGTTCACCAAGAACTCCAAAGATCTGCCTGAGGAAAATCCTGGTTTCACGATCAGGTAGGTCTAGGTCCACTGGTGGGAGTAGGTGGTCACGTATAGTGGCAGAGAAAGGACAGAATAGTGAATGTGGTCCACTCTGGGTGTGGGTAATGAGTACAGAGAATTTTTTTCTTTTTTTGTTTTATTTCTTTTAGTGCTGGGAATTGAACTCAGGAGTACTCGACCACTGAGCCACATCCCCAGCCCTATTTTGTGTTTTATGTAGAGACAAGGTCTCACTGAGTTGCTTAGCGCCTTGCCGTTGCTGAGGCTGGCTTTGAACTCATGATCCTCCTGTATCAGCCTCCCAAAGTGCTGGGATTACAGGCATGTGCCACCACACCTGGCTGAGTGCAGAGAATTTTAAAACAATGATAAAACTTCTAAACTCAGTATGTATTTTATTATCACCATGCACCAATAACTCCAAATATTAGTGACAAAATACTACACATGCTGAAAGTCCTTTGTAGATCTAAGTTTCTAAACCATTATCAGGGCTATGAAAATTAGAAAATTTTTTTTTTACATTTCCTTTCATGAGTATGGTATTTTCTATGAAAGTGAAATTTGAGGTCCAACACATATACAGTTAGCCCTCCTACATGCATTATTTTCATGAGAGTTCTTAACTGTTTGAAAAGGGGCAAACCTACTCTGAATGTAACTCACTCATCCTAACTCAGCTGTTTCACATAGTCCTTGGTTTAAGCAGTAGATGCTTAATAAATACGATTGCACAGTGACTTCAGTATGAGGAAATAGAACTTGTGCTGCCATTCTGCCATTCTGCTCCCTAGAGTTTTTAATGTATGTTTAAAACTTAACAGAACAGTGCAAATTGCAAAGTAAACTTTTTTTTGGTTTAGTAAATGCAAATTTTAGTTCATGCTTGACAAATTTTATTGATTTTAAATAATATCTATAAAATTCAGATTTCATTAATTAGAAAACTATTAAGAAAATACTTATTAATGATTATCACATAATTATCACTAAATGATTTTGTCATTTAGGAAGAGAACTAAAAATCCACTATGGGTGTTAAATACATGAGTTACAACACTAGCACACAGGTAGGTAGGTGATATGCGGAGGGTAAGAGCAGGAACTGAGAGCATGGCAGTTGCTTACGGCATACACTCAAACTTCCCAGGAATAATCTCATGGTTATTCATAATATTACATAGCTGGGTCCTGACCAAGGGCCAATGCATTTTCCTGCTGAAATTTACAAAAAAAATTAATTGTATACACCACTGCAAGGCCAACCCTTAGAGGTCTATGGTGTTGAGGATTCTTCTATGTGGGTTTCTGGTTGCATCAAAATCATTCAGATTATAGAGGCTACACTCAGAGCTCCTAGAAGGGCAGGGAATGCCCATTCATTTCCTTCCCTCCTCAGTCCTACTGAAGAGCATGGTATGGCTTAAGTGTAGACAGAATGAAGAAACAAATGAATTCAAACAAAATAATGGTCTTCTTGCATGCTACCTGTTGACTTTCTTAAAAGTTACCCGATTAGTTTATTGCTTGTTCTTAAACTATGTGGATTCTTTTGTCAACCATTAATTGATAAATATTTATAGGCTAGTTACTCCAAGGTAGTACTATTTTAAGCACGGGAATGTAATCAGTGAACAGAACAAAGTACTTTAGTCTCATGAGGAAAGTACTTCCTGATGACTGAACAATGTGACATGGCATCTCTAGAGAGCATTCCGTGTATACCTGGCTGTACGTGCCAGAGCAACCTGCCGACCACTCAGGCAGTATGAACCAAAAGGCATTCTCTATTGAATCTCACTGAGTGACCTGGGCTTTAAACAATGCAAAACTTTGAAGAACCTCTTCAGACACTCCTGGTTGAATTGAAATCTTGTCCTATGAAATGCATGGGGTTAGACACAAAGGTCTGCACTCAGGGCTCAAACATACTCATTAAATTTATCACCTTGTATGTAGTAGACTCTCAATAAATATTTATTAAATGAATTAATGATATAAGACCCATAATAACTCATTTGTGGTGGTATATTAATAATATATACAATTCCCCGTAATATATTTTCTTTTGCAACTTGATTTCTCTTGCACTCTTAATTCAGTATTAAATGGTCATTTGTTCCCATTTTCTTTGACTATGCACTGCATTAAAATACCGCTTTCTTCCCCCAAGCTTTCAATTTAAATATGCTAGCAGAAATTCCTATTAATTCCATTCCAAGTATTTGCACAGAACTGATCCACCATAGCCGTCTGCTAATGATGCATCTGTCATTTTATTGACACCCCTAAACAGCTTTATTCTCTTTTCTAATTAAGAGACAAAACTGGTATTGTCAGCTGATGAACCGACACTTGAGGGCTTTTGTTCCAATGTAAAAGGCAACACATTATGATGCTAAAACAAAAACCGCAGGAATGTTAACAGAAAAAGCCCACTAGACAAAATATATTTACATATAAGCCTAATAGGTATACAATATTTTGAGTTACAGGGAAAAAATATACACGGTGACAAATTGTATTCACAAAAAGCAGTGCTTCCTCCTCTCAATGCCCATTAAATCCAAAATGAAACATTCTCATGTACTCACCAAACAATCAAAAATCCTAAGGGGGGAAGATACTAAACCTTTTAAAGCTGATCAGAATAAAGTGCTTGAATATAAGCTGTCGTAGAGGTACTAGTAATGTTTAAATAAAAGCTAAATTCAGGCTAAAAGTTCTTGCAGTCAAAACCACAAAAATGAGGTAAATACTACATTTTTTTAAGGGCTTACAAAAGAACAATGATTTCTTGCCAATAACATGAGCTAATTCCCAGAGAAATGACAACTGTGGACAAGCACAGGACCAACAGCTAACCAGAATGTTCTCAAGCAAGTGAGGAGGACAGGTCATAAAAGCTCTATCGCCATTACATTAAAAATCTAATCTAAAATCATTGCATGTCAGAAAATTAAGGATTCATCAAAATATTCCCAAAGGTTATGTGCTGAAAGGAATGCATAAGAAGGAAACACGCTCCAAGATTTCCTTACATCAAAGTGTATCTTAGGATGTACATTTTAAAGTAAACTAAATATAAAATCTGGTCTGCCAAGTGAGATCACTGTTATAGAGCAGCTAGTCCACTTTCTGCACAGTGTTCTGTAATGATAAGTTGTTCTTATTATTGTTATTATGACTGTGGTGTTAGAATCAGCTCATTACTTTTCATGGTTCCCTTCCAAGGTTTAAAGGAACTTTAGAAAGATTTCTTGTAGCTAAACCATTATTCCTACTAATTCTGTTTCTACGCTCCTTTTTGGATATTTTTGCTCTGGTTTGGCACACTGGTTCCATGCTCCTGCCTTATACTTTCTCTCTCTGCCTATATGCTTAAGATAAAGCTTCAGTCCTAAGCACTCACCTGTATGTCTTGCTTTTTTTGCCCATTTCACCACAATTTGTCTTTTCGTATCATTTTCAGTGTCAGGGAATATAGTTGAAAACTACCACACATGTAGCCCATAACCATGCTCAAATTTCTTCTTGTTGAGAAGCAGAGTTTGGGGATATTATGAGCAAATATCATCTCATAGGGCCTGCTGTCTGCATGTAACCACACTGAGACTACCAATTGTCCTAAGCTAAAAATGTTAGGCATTCATCCTAATGCCAGAGGGGACATATGGGGTTCTAGCCTAGCAGGATTTATTTAGCATTGATTCTTTAACTCTAGGAAGTCATTAAAACAAGAGATGGCATTCCAACTGGATCAAAAAATTTCTTCTGTGACAACAAATAAAATGCTAGTTCATCTGCAATGATGCTGTAGACACACATGGGAGGTTACAGCAAGCATTCCTTCCTTTCTCATGGAAGGTAATATGTACAACATGACCCTGTCTCCTGGTTTCAGTTCATGGATACCGGATGGGATCTCACCCACAGTGAGTCAAGCTGAGCCCTTTTTTTCTGGAATATTTTGCAGAAGCAAAGAGGTAGGATACATGAGGCACTATGTAGAGCAGAGCAAGACAAAATCTATAGTCAACATGTGGTCACACAGTTGCTGCTAGGAATGATCATTCTAGCCAGAAACAGAGAGGAAAATATTGATTTGAGGTACAGAATATACTGTGATAGTCACATCTGTGGGCACAGGTAGTGGGTGTTTCTAAAGGGTTCCTATCCATATGTGATGAAAAATTAGAACTCTGGTAAACTTTGAGGAAACTTGTTTTTGTTAAAGAGAAATAGCATATGTGTGTGTGAGAGAAGCAAAGAAATTATAGTTTCTGAAAAACATGGAAACTGGGCAAGGATGCTTAAAAATATATTTGCTTTCACACATATGACAGTCTTTTTGCCTTCTGAGTTTCTAGGAGGTCAGGAGAGGTAGAGTTGGGTGATTCATAGACACACAACTTTTATAACCTTTCTGCTAAAATTCAAACTTGGGATGCACGTTTGATAAACTATTTTCCACATGCATATATTCATTGACAGTCAGCTGGAAGAATAAGACGTTGACCAGAAGCAGTCTCTAGTGTGAGATTGGTTAACAGAGCTTACTTGTGGAAGTCAACAGGGATTTCTGTTATCACTACTTGACTGCCCTGTGACTGAGGCTTTGAAACAGGGAACAAGACGAAAGTCCATTGCAAAAGAAGAGGTGTGAGTCTATAAATGCATCTTATCAATAAGCAAACATTTCTTAAATGTGAGCATCTCAGGCTACTCTCTGACCCCAGGAACTAAAAAAGGTCCTTGCTTAGGATTTGTGCTAGGTAGGCAGATGAAAACAAGTTTCAAAAAAATATTTTTACTATATATTTTTTGCTTTTGAAAATATTTTTTGTTGCTATCAGTTAAGTTATTCTTTAAAAAATATCTGGACAAAAGTGCCATCTTAGCAGACATAGATGAGTTTTATTTTTATTAATTAGAAATTAGAATGTGTTTTTCAACATTTTTTCTTGCTAATTTTTAATTCTGTGTTTTAAATTCCACTTAATGAAGAACAGAGAACTTTATCCCTTGCTAGAGTAGATTTTATTCTCCATTAGGAAAATCTACTCTTATCCCTCTTTTTCCCAGCCATTACTTTTTAATTTTATTATTGATATTATTATTAGCACTAGGGATTGAAACCAGAACCTCCTGCATGATAGGCAGGCCCTCTTCCACTGAGCCACACCTCTAGCCCTAACCATTTTTCTTTTGTCACACCTTTGTTTTTCTCTCCAATATTGCGCATGCTTTTTCAGGCCTTCTAACCAATTAAGGTTTCCTTCCAAATACATTCTTATTTTCCTGACATGTTTCTTTTGCTCTTCCCACCTGATGGGCTCTGCTGGTCCCTCATCTTCTCATGGGAAGGTAACGTGACAGTCCTGCCCAACCCAATTGTGTGACTGGAGGAGAAAAGTCCCAACATTTCAACTTTATTTAGCTTAAAAATATGAAATCAGACCTTGTGTGTCCTGTAGCACCAGTGTGTTCATTTAGAGAATAAAGTGTCTATGAATTATACAAATTCACAAGAAACTATTGCATGGGCCATTCCAATATTAAAAACTGAAAATGAAGGCGGTAACAGTTACCAGTGACACAGATTTCAATACTTCAGCCAAAAATATGGTCCCACTAAAGTATATTAGATGGCAACAGAAAGACTTAAGATGTTCCTGACCACTATAGGCTTTTACTATTCCCTAGCTTTTCAGACTAAAATTAAAACTTGAAGCAGTATTCAACAATGTTACATTTGTGAGAAAGTAGTTTTTAAAATCATCCCTCCATTCCAGCTTTCCATAGGAATCTTGGTACCCAATTCTCTACTGATACACTTTTCCCCACCTAAGTCTGCTCTACCTGTAAATGGCTTTCTCCTAAACTTTTTTATTTTTATTTTTTGCTGTACTGGAAAATGAACCCAGTCATGTTTTGCCACCTAACTACATATCCAACCCTTTAAAACAACTGTTTTGAGACACAGCCTTGGTAAATTGCCCAAGCTGTCCTTGAATTTGCAATTCTCCTGCTTCAACTTCCTGAGTAGCTGGGATTACAGTCATGCACCACCATGCCTAGCTCCTAAACTGCTTCCTTGTTGACTCAGATGTCACTCAACATCTACCCCATCAAATAAATAGTTATGCACTGCATAGCTACATTTCAGCCAAAAATGGACCACATATATGTTAGTGATCCTGTAAGATTATATCACCTAGTGATGTAGTAGACACCAGTGTAGTAGCCCACAGTGTTTGCACAGTGCCCAAACTGCCTAATGACATATTTCTCAGAGTGTATCCCTGTCATTACATGATATATGACTATACCTTTCTTTCTGATCCAGGTACTTGCCAGCCAAGCTTGGATCTCCAGGCCTTTGTATCTACAGGTTCTTTGGTCTGGAACGCTGTTCTTTCAGACACTCTTGTGGTTCACTCTATTCCTGTCACTGTTCAAATGACTTCCTCTGACTTCGTGTCCACACACTCCTTCTGCCACCCTATCACCCTCTCTCCTTTTACCTTGCCATTGATAATAATAGTTCTTTCTACTTACAGGACACTATTTCTTATCCACTAGAAGATGACACTCCCTCACTGGTGGTTCCTCAGTGCACAGAACCATGACTCACAGAGGGCAGGCTTTCAGCAACTACTGTTAAGTGAATGTATGATTGGGCTTTTGAACTCCTCATTCAAATACTGAGTATGGATGAGACAGCACCGTGTAAGAGGGGCAGCATACTGTGGTGGTTGAAATCAAGTGGTCCAGAACCATG